>CAJNRD030001118.1:16888122-16933099 GCA_905319865.3 Cotesia congregata
CAAATTGCTTGTATTTGGAATCCTGAAAACGTCTTCAACCTCAATTATCATAAATTAAGGAGTTCCTTTTTTGAACGTTTTACGGCAAGAATGGTCGATTTAGTAACTTCGTCCCTATGGGTTTAGTGAGCTCGGAAATAGTATAGATTTCTTGTATTCAACGTCCCGAAGATGACGATAAGTTAATTTTCATAAATTATAAAATTACACTTTTCAACATTTCACGACGAGAACGGTTGATTTTGTAACTTCGTCCCTATCGGTTTCGTGAGCTCAGAAATGGTTCAGATGACTTTTATTTGACGTCCTGATGACGATTATGACCTTAATTTTTATAAATTAAGAGGTATGATTTTCAATCGTTCTACTGAAGATGATCTTAATTATCATAAATCAGGAAATTTTATTTTCGAACGATTTACGTCAAAAACGATCGATTTTGGAACTTAGTCCCTAACGGTTTTGTAAGCTTGAGCAGGGTCCAAATAGCTTGTATTTGTCGTCTTGAAAACCTCTATGACCCTAATTATCATATACTAAGAAATTTCATTTTTAAACGTTTAACGACCAGAACGGTTGATTTATTTTAGTAACTTCGTCTCTATCGGTTTTGTAAGCTCAGAAATAGTACAGATGGCTTTTATTTGACGTCCCGATGACGATTATGACGTTAATTTTTATAAATTACGAGGTATCATTTTCAATCGTTCTACGGCAAGATAGGTCAATTTTGTAACTTCGTCCCTATCGGTTTCGTAAGCTTAGGAATGATGCATATAGCTTTTATTTGACGTCCGAAAGACGACTATGACCTTGATATCATAAATTACAAAGTTCAATTTTTGAAAATTTAACAACGAGAACGATCGATTTTGTAACTTCGTCGATATGGGTTTCGTAAGATAAGGAATGGTCCAGATAGCTCTAATTTGACGTCCTGAAGATGACTAAGACCTTAAATATGACCAATTGGAAAATTTAATTATGGAAAGATTTCGTCGAGAAAGGTCGATTTTGGAACCTTGTCTTTAAGGGTATCGTAAGCTTGAGAACGGTACAAATAGCTTGTATTTGGAATCCTGAAAATGTCTATGACCTCAATTATCATAAATTAAGGAGTTCCATTTTTGAACGTTTTACGGCAAGAATGGTCGATTTAGTAACTTCGTCCCTATGAGTTTAGTAAGCTCAGGAATGGTCCAGATAGCTTGTATTTGACTTCCTGAATGTAATTATGACCTTAATTTTCATAAATTACGTGGTATCATTTTCAATCGTTCTACTGAAAGATAGGTAAATTCTGTAACTTCGTCCCTATCGGTTTCGTAAGCTTAGGAAAGATCTATATAGCTTTTATTTGAGGTCTTAAAGACGAGTATGACCTTGATATCATAAATTACAAAGTTCCATTTGTCACACGAATTTTATTCCTGTGTGCGTCCCTCCCTGCGCCTAGTGTTGGCAACAGATCCACACTTGGTGTCCCATAATTTTAATATTTTTATGTGAATTTATATATTGCATATTCTTTATTATTATTATATTTGAAAGGTTGTATATTATGATTATTAGTAATTTAAGAATTAATTTTACATTTGTTTCAGATATTTTTAATGAATTATTTGTGATTCATTATTATCATTATTATTATTGTATGTATCGCCGTAAATCATAGTTATAGTACCTGGTTATTATCGTAGCCTTTTTTCACACGGGTGAAATCCTATAATATCGATCGCGAGCAAAGGGTCTATTAAATTTGGGAAAATGGCTAAAGAGGCCCTCGTGGTCGAACACGAGGCCTCGTACGATTTACGGTAACAAAAATTAACCAGACACGCGGGAGCCCGCTTAGTGTGTGGAAGACACGCGGTAGCCTGCAGAGTGTAATAGTGTGGATCTGGCACCTTTGTTCGAGTTTCCTTTTTCTGGTTAGTACTCACAAGTGAGCCATTTCGTTAACCGTACCGCACCGCTGTCTCCTGGCTTGAGTAATTTATTTATTTATTATTATTAAAATCATTATCGATTTATCGGGTTGATTCCGTAGCGAGTAAGGGGTATCACAATAGAATATATACCTGTCCCGAAAGCCGCGTGTGGGTCCCTGAATTGGCCAGTAGTCGCTTAATTAAGATATTACGTCATCAGTAATTATTATTGCGAGTATTATTTTTGAACGCAACTTATATTGTGATTATTGTTAAGATTATTATTTTTCATTGCGGCTATTGTTATTCTCGAACGCAATATTGTAAATAAGTTGAAGAAAAAGTTTTATATATATTAATCAAAAATTCCATAAAGGATTTAATTTATTATTTATAAAATAGATTTAGTTTCAAGCAACTTCATTTTGAATAAATTGTTTGTTTATTTTTTTATTTGCTGATTCATTAATGAATTATTTTATGTAAATTAATTCCTAAATTCTTCTCCTGCAACTCATCTTCCTACTTCAGCTAGTTAATATAAAATACTAATTTACGATTAATTAGTTATTATTTCTAAATGTAAATTCAGTCTTAATCTCAACTTTGATTATTTTGTGGTTTACTTTTCCATTCACATTTAAATTTAAATTGTTAATTGATCGTCCGGGGCAGCCCCTGGAATTTTAAATTATTTTGGTTATTTTTAAATAAAATGACCTGGCGTCCTATCGTGCACTAACCCAGCCTGAGGAGTTTCCGGGTTACTTTTATTATTTTTATTACGTATTTAAAAAGGGCGAGCGTAAATACTCTACCCAGCCGGTATCTCCGCCACCGGTAAAATTTTGTTTAAAATTTTGGGGAAAAGTATTGTTACACATTTTTGAACATTTCACGAAGAGAACGGTCAATTTTGTAACTTTGTCGACATAGGTTTCGTAAGATAAGGAATGGTCCAGATAGCTTAAATTTGACGTCCTGAACATGAATAAGACGTTAATTATCATAAATTAGGAAATTTCATTTTTAAACGATTTACGTCGAGAAAGGTCGATTTTGGAACTTCGTCCCTAAGGTTTCGTAAGCTTGAAAACGGTACAAATAACTTGTATTCGACGTCCTAAAGACGACTATCATTTTGATATCATAAATTACAAAGTTCCATTTTTGAACATTTCACGACGAGAACGGTCGATATTGAAACTTCGTCCCTATGGGTTTCGTAAGAGCGAGAATGGTCCATATACCATGTATTTGACGTCCTGAATGCGATTATGACCTTAATTTTCATAAATTACGAGGTACCATTTTCAATCGTTCCCCGGAAAGGAGAAATCTTATTTTCCAATGATTTACGACGAAAACGATTGATTCTGGAACTTCGTCCCTAAGGGTTTGGTAAGCTTGAGCATAGTCCAGATAGCTTGTATTTGACGGCCTGAAGACAACTCTAAAGACGACTATGACCTTGATTTCATAAATTGCAAAGTTCCATTTTTGAACATTTCACGACGAGAACGGTCGATTTTGTAACTTTGTCGAAATGGGTTTCGTAAGATAAGAGATGATCCAGATAGCTTTAATTTGACGTCCTGAACATGAATAAGACGTTAATTATCATAAATTAGGAAATCTTATTTTCCAACGATTTACGACGAAAACAGTCGATTCTGGAACTTCGTCCCTAAGGGTTTGGAAAGCTTGAGCACGTTCCAGGTAGCTTGTATTTGACGGCCTGAAGCCAAATATGACCTCAATTATCATAAATTAGGAAGTTCCATTTTTGAACGTTTCACGGCCAGAACGCTAAATTTTGTAACTTCGTCCCTATGGGTTTCGTAAGCTCAGGAATGATTCAAATAGCTTGTATTTGACTTCTTGATGACGACCGTGACCTCATTAATCATAATTTATGAATTTTTCTTTTTCACCGTTTTACGAGGAAAACGCTCGATGTGGTAACTTCTTCTCTATTGATTTCGTATGCTTAGGAATAGTCTAGATACCTTGCTTTGGGCGTTCTGAAAACCACTATGACCTTAATTATCATTACTTAGGATATTTTAATTTTGATGTTTTCACGACGAGAACAGTCGATTTATAGTAACTTCGTCCCTATCGGTTTCGTAAGCTTAGGTAGTCCCGATAGATTGTATTGAAAGTCCTAAAGTCGACTATCACCCTACTTATATTAAATTAGAAAATTTAATTTTTGAACGATTTGCGACGAGAAAGGTCAATTTTGTAACTACGGTCCTATGGTTTCGTAAGTTTAGGAATAGTCCATATAGCTTGTATTTGGAGTCCTGAAGTCGACTAATTTTCGACATTGGTTTCCGTAAATTACGAGGTATCATTTTAAAACGTTTTACAGAGAGAACGCTTAATTTTTGAACTACGTCCCTTTGGGTTTCGCTACTTCGGAAATGGACTAGATTACTTGATTTGATGTCCTGAAAATGACTATGACCTTAATTTTCATAAATTACGAGGTATCATTTTCAATCGTTCTACGGAAAGATAGGTCAATTCTGTAACTTCGACCCTATCGGTTTCGTAAGCTTAGGAATGATGCATATAGCTTTTATTTGACATCCTAAAGACGACTATGGCCTTGATATCATAAATTACAAAGTTCTATTTTTGAACATTTCACGTCGAGGGCGGTCGATTTTGTAACTTCGTCGATATGGGTTTTGTAAGATAAGGAATGGTCCAGATCGCTTAAATTTGAAGTCCTGAAGATGACTAAGACCTTAAATATGATAAATTAGTAAATTTAATTTTTAAAAGATTTACGTCCAGAAAGGTCGATTTTGGAACTTCGTCCCTAAGGTTTCGTACGGTTGAGAACGGTACAAATAGCTTGTATTCGACGTCCTAAAGACGACTATAATTATGATATCATAAATTCCAAAGTTCCATTTTTGAACATTTCACGACGAGAACGGTCGATTTTGAAACTTTGTCTCTAAGGGTTTCGTAAACTCAGCAATGGTCCTTCTAGCTTGAATAAAACGTCTTGAAGATGACTATGATGTCATGACCTTATTACATGACCTTAATTATCATAAATTAGGAAATTTTATTTTCGAACGTTTTACGTCGAAAACGGTCGATTTTGGAACTTTTTCTCTAAGGGTATGGTAAGCTTGAGCACGGTCCAATTAGCTTGTATTTGACGTCCTGAAGCCGACTAGAAACGTAATTATCATAAAATAGGAAGTTCCATTTTTAAACGTTTTACGGCCAGAACAGTCGATTTAGTAACTTCGTCCCTATAGGTTTCGTAAGCTCAGGATCGGGACAGATAGCTTGAATTTGACCTCCTGAAGACGACTATCACCTCAATTATAATAAATTATGAAGTTTTATTTTCGATCGTATCACTACGTGAACGGTCTAATTTGTAAATTCGTTCCTATGGGTTTTGTTAGCTTAGAAATAGTATTAGATAGCTTGTATTTGACGTCCTGAAAACCGCAATTACCTTAATTATAATAAACTAAGAAATTTCATTTTTAAACGTTTAACGACCAGACCGGTTGAATTAGTAATTTCGTCCCTATCGGTTTCGTAAGCTCAGAAATGGTACAGATAGCTTTTATTTGACATCCTGATGACGTTTATGACCTTAATTTTTATAAATTACGAGGCATCATTTTCAATCGTTCTACGGCAAGATAGGTCGATTTTGTAACTACGTCCCTATCGGTTTCGTAAGCTTAGGAATGATGCATATAGCTTTTATTTGACATCCTAAAGACGACTATGGCCTTGATATCATAAATTACAAAGTTCTATTTTCGAACATTTCACATCAAGAACGGTCGATTTTAAAACTTCGTCGATATGGGTTTCGTAAGATGAGGAATAGTCCAGATTGCTCTAATTTGACGTCCTGACGATGACTAAGACCTTGAATATGATAAATTAGGAAATTTAATTTTTAAAAGATTTACGTCGAGAAAGGTCGATTTTGGAACCTTGTTCCTAAGGATTTAGTTTAGTTTAGTTTAGTTTAGTTTAGATAGCTTTTATTTGACATCCTGATGACGATTATGACCGAGTTAGTAACTTCGTCCCTATGGGTTTCGTAAGCTCAGGAATGGTCCAGATAACTTGAATTTAACGTCCTGAAGATGACTATGACCTTGATATCATATATTGCAAAGTTCGATTTTTGAACATTTAACGACGAGAACGGTCGATTTTCTAACTTTGTCGATATGGGTTTCGAAAGATAAGAGATGGTCCAGATAGCTCTAATTTGACGTCCTGAAGATGACTAAGACCTTAAATATAACAAATTAGAAACATTAATTATTAAAAGATTTACGTCGAGAAAGGTCGATTTTCGAACCTTGTCACTAAGGGTTTCGTAAGCTTGAGAACGGTCCAAATAGCTTGTATTTGACTTCTTGATGACGACCGTGACCTTATTAATCATAATTTATGAATTTTTCTTTTTCACCGTTTTACGAGGAGAACGCTTGATTTGGTAACTTTTTCCCTATTGATTTCGTATGCTTAGGAATAGTCTAGATAGCTTGCTTTGGGCGTTCTGAAAACAACTATGACCTTAATAATCATTACTTAGGATATTTTAATTATGATTCACGACGAGAACATTCGATTTATAGTAACTTCGTCCCTATCGGTTTCGTAAGCATAGGTAGTCCTGATAGATTATATTGAAAGTCCTAAAGTCGACTATCACCCTACTTATATTGAATTAGAAAATTTTATTTTTGAACGATTTGCGACGAGAAAGTTCGATTTTGTAACTACGGTCCTATGGTTTTGTAAGCTCAGGAATAGTCCATATAGTTTGTATTTGAAGTCCTGAAGTCGACTAATTTTCGACATTGATTTCCGTAAATTACGAGGTATGATTTTAAAACGTTTTACAGAAACAACGCTTAATTTTTGAACTACGTCCCTATGGGTTTCGCTACTTCGGAAATGGACTAGATTTCTTGATTTGATGTCCTGAAGATGACTATGCCCTTCATTTTAATAAAATACAAAGTTTCACTATAAATCGTTTTCAAGACGAGAGTTCATTTATAACTTCGTCTCTATGGGTTTCGTAAGCTCAGAAATGGTCCAGAAAGATTTTATTTGACTTCCTATAGACGATTAGGAACTTCTTAATGTGATAATGACCTTAATTTTTATAAATTAAGAGGTATCATTTTTATCGTTCTACTGAAGATGACCTTAATCATCATAAATTAGGAAATTTTATTTTCGAACGATTTACGTCAAAACGGTCGATTTTGTAAATTCGTCCCTAAGGTTTCGTAAGCTTGAGAACAGTACAAATAGCTTGTATTCGAAGTCCTAAAGACGACTATTATTTTGATATCGTAAATTAGGAAGTTCCATTTTTAAACGTTTCACGGCCAGAACGGTCGATTTAGTAACTTCGTCCCTATAGGTTTCGTAAGCTCAGGATCGGTACATATAGCTTTTATTTGACGTCCTGATGACGATTATGACCTTAATTTTTATAAATTACGAGGTATCATTTTCAATCGTTCTACGGCAAGATAGCTCAATTTTGTAACTTCGTCACTAACGGTTTCGTAAGCTTAGGAATGATCTTTATAGCTTTTATTTGACGTCCTAAAGACGACTATGACCTTGATATCATAAATTGCAAAGTTCCATTTTTGAACATTTCACGACGAGAACGGTCGATTTTGTAACTTTGTCGAAATGGGTTTCGTAAGATAAGGAATGGTCCAGATAGCTTAAATTTGTCGACCTGAACATGAATAAGACGTTAATTATTATAAATTAGCAAATTTCATTTTCAAACGATTTACGTCGAGAAAGGTCGATTTTGGAACTTCGTCCATAAGGTATCGTAAGCTTGAGAACGGTACAAATAGCTTGTATTCGACGTACTAAAGACGACTATCATTTTGATATCATAATTTAGAAAGTTCCATTTTTTAACGTTTCACGGCCAGAACGGTCGATTTAGTAACTTCGTCCCTATAGGTTTCGTATGCTCAGGATCGGTACAGATAGCTTGTATTTCACCTCCTGAAGACGACTATCTCCTTAATTATAATAAATTATGAAGTTTTATTTTTGATCGTATCACTACGTGAACGGTCTAATTTGTAAATTCGTTCCTATGGGTTTTGTTAGCTCAGAAATAGTATTAGATAGCTTGTATTTGACGTCCTGAAAACCGCGATGACCTTAATTAAAATAAACTAAGAAATTTCATTTTTAAACGTTTAACGACCAGACCGTTTGATTTAGTAATTTCGTCCCCATCGGTTTCGTTAGCTCAGAAATGGTACAGATAGCTTTTATTTGACGTCCTGATGACGATTATGACCTTAATTTTTATAAATTACGAGGCATCATTTTAAATCGTTTTACGGCAAGATAGGTCGATTTTGTAACTTTGTCCCTATCGGTTTCGTAAGCTTAGGAATGATGCATATAGCTTTTATTTGACATCCTAAAGACGACTATGGCCTTGCTATCATAAATAACAAAGTTCTATTTTTGAACATTTCATGTCAAGAACGGTCGATTTTAAAACTTCGTCGATATGGTTTTCGTAAGATAAGGAATGGTCCAGATAGCTCTAATTTGACGTCCTGAAGATGACTAAGACCTTGAATATGATAAATTAGGAAATTTAATTTTTAAAAGATTTACGTCGAGAAAGGTCGATTTTGGAACCTTGTCCCTATGGGTTTTGTAAGCTTGAGCACGGTCCAAATAACTTGTACTCTACGTCCTGAAGCCGACTATGACCTCAATTATCATAAATTAGGAAGTTCCATTTTTGAACGTTTCACGGTCAGAACGGTCGATATAGTAACTTCGTTCCTATCGGTTTTGTTAGCTTAGAAATAGTCTTAGATAGCTTGTGTTTGACGTCCTGAAGACAATTATGACCTTGATTTTCTTAAAATAAAAAGTAAAATTTTCAAACGTTTCACGAAGAGAACGCTAAATTCTGTAACTTCGTCCCGATGGGGTTCTTAAGCTCGGAAATGTTCTAGATTTCTTAGATTTAACGTCATGAAGGCGACTATAACCTTAATTATAATAAATTAGACTTTTAAACGTTTCACGACGAGATGGGTTGATTTGGTAACTTCGTCCCTATGGGTTTCGTAAGCTCAGGATCGGTACAGTTAGCTTTTATTTGACGTCCTGAATACGACTATCACCTTAATTATAATAAATTATGAAGTTTCATTTTTGATCATATCACTACGATAACGGTCTCATTGGTAAATTCGTTCTTAGGCGTTTTGTTAGCTTAGAAATAGTCTAGATAGCTAGTATTTGACGTCCTGAAAACTGCAATGACCCTTATTATAATAAAATAAGAAATTTCATTTTTATACGTTTAACGACCAGAACGGTTGATTTAGTAAATTTGTCCCTATCGGTTTCGTAAGCTCAGAAATGGTTCAGATGACTTTTCTCTGACGTCCTGATGACGTTTATGATCTTAATTATTATTAATTAAGAGGTATCATTTTCAATCGTTCTACGGCAAGATAGGTCAATTTTGTAACTTCGTCCCTATCGGTTTCGTAAGCTTAGGAAAGATCTATATAGCTTTTATTTGAGGTCTTAAAGACGACAATGACCTTAACATCATAAATTACAAAGTTCTATTTTTGAAAATTTCACGTCGAAAACGGTCGATTTTTTAACTTTGTCGATATGGGTTTCGTAAGATAAGGAATGGTCCAGATAGCTCTAATTTGACGTCCTGAAGATGACGAAGACCTTAAATATGATAAATTAAAAAATTTAAATATTAAAAGATTTACGTCGAGAAAGGTCGATTTTGGAACCTTGTCCCTAAGGGTTTTGTAAGCTTGAGAACGGTCCAAATAGCTTGTATTTGACGTCCTGAATGCGATCATGACCTTAATTTTCATAAATTACGTGGTATCATTTTGAATCGTTCTACTGCAAGATAGGTCAATTTTGTAACTTCGTCCCTAACGGTTTCGTAAGCTTAGAAAAGATCTTTATAGCTTTTATTTAAGGTCTTAAAGATGACTATGACCTTGATATCATAAATTACAAAGTTCCATTTTTGAACATTTCACGAAGAGAACGGTAGATTTTGTAACTTTGTCGATATAGGTATCGTAAGATAAGGTATGGTCTAGATAGCTTAAATTTGACGACCTGAACATGAATAAGACGTTAATTATCATAAATTAGGAAATTTCATTTTTAAACGATTTACGTCGAGAAAGGTCGATTTTGGAACTTCGTCCCTAAGGTTTCGTAAGCTTGAGAACGGTACAACGGCCATAAAAGAATTTCAGAGAATGAAAAAACCTGATTTTTGGGGCCATATTCAATTTTACTAGGGTTCGACCTACTTTTTTCTTTTTTTGAACTTTATCCAAGGTCAAAATAGGTTCTATAAATGATGAGAGGGGCGTAAGATGACTCAGGTAGAAACCTGTCACTTTATGAGACCGAAAAAAAATTTCAGGGCATGAAAAAACCCGATTATTTGGGATCCCTTAATAAAATTTACATGAAATGTATCACAAATATGTGTTGGAAACTATTCTTAACCTGATTGGTTAAAAATAATTATACTATACATAAACGACACAAAAATATATGCAAATGAATTTTACATGTACATAACCTAAACATAACAGTGCACCTTTATGTTTTTATATACTTAAGGTACCACTTGCATTGTAAAATTGTTGTAAACACATTATACGCCGCTACAGTAGCGCACTGAATATCTCTAATCGAATATTCCAAATTTAAAAGCGGTAAATTCAAATGAAACCGAAATATTTATGTATTTATTTTTTCATTCATTTTTTTAATTTAAACTTTGACGTTATAATATTATAATATAATTATTATTACAAGTGATGACAGTGAATGCAGTCAACGTTAATTTTCAATTTCAATTATCAATGTAATATAATAATAAAAAATATAAATAATACTAAAGGTCATTTTGATAATTTATTTTAAATTTTTATAAAAGAAGTTATTCAATTGAAGACGTAGGAAACTTGATTTATTCAATAATGACTGGCTCCTATTATATTTTTTATGTAACACTCGAACTTAAGCTAAATGTGAGAATGCTCATTTTAAAAGTACGGCTTTCCTAATGGCTATAGCATAAAATAATAAGCAACACTTTTTTCATAAAATTAAATTTTGATCAACTTTCGTTTTAAAATTTTTTTCATAAGACCAATATTTTCACGGTAATATGATTAAAATTAAGTGACTTAATCAATAAACGAAATTTTAGCCTATAAGACAAATCGATACCTTACAATTGCGGCTTTCCTATTGGTCCTAACAAAAATTTGTAGGTGACCTTTTTTTTATAAAATTAAATTTTGAACAACTTTTATTTTAGAATTTTTTTCATAGGACCAATATTTTCACGGTAATTTTAAAATTAAGTGACTTAATCAACAAATGAAATTTTAGCCCATAAGACAAATCGTAAAATATAAATTACAAAAATACAAAATATAAAATAATATAATCAACAAATGAAATTTTAGCCCATAAGACAAATCGTAAAATATAAATTATAAAAATACAAAATATAAAATAATATATACAAAATATAAAATAAAATAATATAAACACAGTAAGCCGCTATAATAGCGCACTGAGTATATCTGATTGAAAGCGGTCGATTCAAATTCAACCGAAATAAATATATATGAATTTTTTTAAATTTAAACTTTGAAAGTTATATATGCTATCACCATACTAAATAAATTAAATTAATTTTTATTATATAATAATTATTTATTTATTTATGATAATAGATTTAATAATTAAATATAATACTTTAATGATTAGCTATTTTACTCTTACTACAAGTATTAAAAGTGAATATAGTCTAAACATTAATTTCTCCTTTTAAAGATTTATATTATTTACATTGATTCTCACTAGGTGGAGTCTCATATAGTTCGGTATTCAACTGGATACTTCAGTATTCAACTCCACTAGGTGGAGCTAATTGAAATGGAACATGACACAGAAGCCTAAAGGTGCTATTTTAGGCTGACGCTTGACGCTGGTTCTTACGAACTAAGCAATGTTTAGTTTTGACGCTGTATTAATTGAAAAGATGGCGCTCCACTCGAGCCAGCGTCAAGCGTCAGCATGAAATTGCACCTTTAGTCCAATCTTTCTTTTTCCTCGTACCGTCGTCGGACGACCATCTCCTCCCGATTTGAAGTGAATTATTTTTAAAATTAATTGTGTTAGAAATAAATCTGAACATGTCTATGGAATCTATAATGTCCTCTTTCACCGATGACGGCGAAATTGACGAATGGGTCATTGGAGATGAGAATGTGTAAGTATTTTTTATTTATTATAATTTATTTAATAGATAAAATGCTAATTTGTGAGCACGTGTTTGTCATTTGTCTTATTAATGTTGTTATTGTTATTTTATTTTCTTTTTTATGATAAAAATAAAAATTATGATGATAATAATACATTACAATATATATAATAATAAAAATTAAGAAAATAATGAAAACAATAGGAATGATTTATTTAATAATCTTAATCGGAATGAATACTTTCGTGTTGGGCATAAATTTTATGTATCTAATTTTTTTTTTTTATTTTCAGTGAGCTGAAAGGATACGTGGATGTCATTGAAGGTACAAAAATGGTGGAATCCAAAAAATTTCCGTTGGCGAAGCCTACACCATTTTCCAAGATTCTGATTAATACCGGTAGCCAAAGACGTATACGTGCGGTGTTCTGGGGCGCTGAAGCAACGAAATATTCATCAATTATCCATGACAGAACGGTAAATTAATTTATTTATAATATTTTATCACGATTATATATATAAATAGTATTATACTTATTATTAATTATTGTAATAAACGTGAAATTGATTTCAGATTCTCGAGATTAAACGGGGAAAAGTAACAGCGGGAAATCCAGAGTTCAATAATCCGCATCATCGCATCTTCAGGCTGGAAGTCACTGTCACGTCATCTTCAAAGATAACTATCCTTGATGAGAAGTTCATTATTGAGACTGCACCCATTGTGATTTTCCACCTTCCCATCAATTACTTGAAGGACCTTAGTGCAAATGTTTGTAAGTATTTCGTATTTTTAGCTGATTACACGAATCATTATCCTGTTACTATGGCTTTTCTATTGGTCCTAACAAAAATTTACAAGTGACTTTTTTTTTTTATATAATTAAATTCCGAACAACTGTTCGTTAAGCTTTTATTTTTTATTATTAATTTATTTTTTTCATTTGTCAGGTGTTCAAGGGTATTTAAAACAAGAATTCGAGCCTATCAAATCATATGGGTCGATTATTGGTGCGGGTGTTGTGGTCGATGGCGAGACGAAGTTGCAGGTTAGGATCACAAAGTTCAGCGACTCATCTCCAAAAATTCCTCAGGGAACTTTCCTCAAGATTACCGGTGTAACTGTTGCAAGTGACAGTAAGATTATCTTATCGACTTACTTTTATCATTTCATCAACATTTCTTCCCTCTTTAATTTCTATTTTATTCTCATTTCATATTCATTCTCATTTATTCTATTCTAATGTATTCTATTTCTATATTCAATTAGAAGGACCCCCATTACTGACAGTGGACTCGATGGAGGACATCAAGATTTGTAGTGATGTCAAGGTGTTGGCGTCTACAGTACTCAGTCCAATGGGACGGCGTCCTCCAAATAAGAGGAAATTTGACTGGGAGGAGGAGGAAAAACAAAAGTTAAAGAAAACGGGATAAACTTAATGTCACGCGATTCGCTGACGATTTTTTTTTTTTATAATTTTAATTTGAAGTAATTTTTTTTGATTTTTTTAAATTTGATATTTATGAATGTGAATTTAGCCAACGTTAATACATTTTCTATAATTAATAAAATGTATAAAGAAAAATTATACATTTTAAAAAATGTACTCAGTTTTAGATTTCCTTAATAAGCATTTTTTTATTTCAATTTTTTTTATTATTTAAATGTTAAAAAATGTATTAATGTTGGCTTAATTCACACTCATTTCAATTTTTTATATTTTTGATCAAGATTTTGGTTAGTTAAAAAAAGTATTGAATACGCATGGTTGTTCAATATCAATATAAAAATTATTTTAGTTCATTTTTAAGAAAAATTTTCTGCTTTTCGCTATCAAAACAGGTTTAACGTGATATTATTATAATAGAATGTTTAGTTTGTTTAACTTTGTGATGTCGAAATAAAACCTGACCTGATTTATTTATTAATTACGATTAACAATGATAAAAGTAAGAACACTCTTATGCAGTTAAATAATTGTGTCAAACGTATTGCATATGTATGGTTTTTTAAATTTAAAAATTATTTAAGTTCATTTTTAATTAAGATAGATAGATTTCTTGCCTTCGGTTACCGAAACTGGTTTAACCTGATATATTTATAATAGATTATAATAGAATGTTAAGTTCGTCCAATTTCGTGATGTTGAAAAAAAACCTGACCTGATTATTTGATAGTTATGATGATAAATAATAATAGAAGTAATAACATTCTTATTAAGTTGAATAATTGTGTCAAACGACTGATTAATATATAAGAAAAGTGATCAATATAATTAGTCAAATAAGAAATATTACAGTAAGGTGTGATTAAGAGTCGTAATTCTAATATAATTAATAAATAATGTCATTAATCGATGTATCTTTTCAGGACAATAACTGTCGGGTTAATTATTTATTTAAATTTATATTACTTATATTGTATTTTTCTATAACATTGAATGTTGTAAGTGTTAAACAAAATAATATAAAATAAAAAATGTTTGGTTTCTATAAAACTTGTCATTTGTCAGTTCCGAAACATTTATATGATCCGAGGGCCGATATAACTGTTAAGATACTATTATTTATTGTTAGTAGTAATGATAATTAAGATCAAGATTTTCATCTTAACTTTTTCATACAACTAATATTTTTACGGTAATTTTAAATTTCAGTGTCTTAATCAACAAAAGACATCTCAGCTGATAAGACAAATCATTATCTTAAATTTACGGCTTTCTTATTGGTCCTAACAAAAATTTATAAGTGACTTTTTTTTTGTAAAATTAAATTTTGAACAACTTTTGTTACTAAATTTTTTTCATAGGACCAATATTTTCACGGTAAATTTAAATTTTAGTGTCTTAATCAACAAAAGACATCTCAGCTGATAAGACAAATCGTTATCTTAAATTTACGGCTTTCCTATTTGTCCTAACAAAAATTTATAAGTGACTTTTTTTTTATAAAATTAAACTTTGAACAATTTTTGTTGCAAACTTTTTTTCATAGGACCAATATTTTCACGGTATAATAATAATAATAGTAATATAATTATAAGTATAACTAAGTATAATAATTAAGTACATATAATATATATAATAAAGTAAAAGTATAATATATTTATAAGAAAATAATAATAATAATAAGTATTATAATAATAATAATAAATAATAATATTTGTGCTAGCAGTCGATGGATACAAACTACGCTATCATCTAACCGTCCTTCAAATCTCTGTTGGGATCTTCTAAGAGTGCGCATGCGTTAAAAGTTGAGCGGCGCAGAAAAAATGCATTTTCAGTTTAAAAAATGATAACCGCTTTTATTATGCACCGTATTTTTTAATAAAAACAATAATATTATGGTAATGTTTCTGAATGATTTTCAATTGATTTAACTTCATCATTTGTTATGATTATATATAAGTAAACGTGCAATTTCATGCTGACACTTGACGCTGGCTTAGAGCGTCAAAAATGTACACAAGGGGTAGATAATTTCGAGTGGAGCGCCATCTTAAATTAATGCAGCGTCAAGCGTCAGCATGAAATTGCACCTTAAGGTATCGTACACATGAAACAATAATGTAATTTCAATCGAAAGGCCCTCTGTAGAATAATCTTATAGTCAATGATTAATAAGTCGGAAAATAACAATACGCCATTATTTAGTACTCATCCATAGCTGATGTTATTGTTATTATTTAGTACTCATCCATAGCTGATGTTATTGTTATTAAATTCTTTGAATGAATTCTTTAAATCATTAGATCAAGTTGTATAATATCGACTGAATTTGTTGTTCTTAGCTGTGCATCGTATTTTTTCGTTATTTCAATTAACTTATTTTATTTGTCAACTGACAAATTTTCTGTTTATTTGTCAACTGACAAATTTTCTGAGAATTATTGTGTTCTCGTGTGTGTGTGTGTGTGTGAGTATTTGTATTGATTTATTTGTAATACGCCTTGACAATCCGTAATATTAATATTATCATTCTTACCATTGATTGAACATTTTTATTAATTTTTTTGTGTTCCACAGGACGTCTGAATAACCTCATTGTATACCAGTTATAAACAATTATCATACTGTCACACAGTATTTTCATCAAGAATTATCGTATAACAGTTATACATAATTATCATACTATCACACAGTATTTTCATTAAATATTATAAGTTATTTACTACGTAAAGTATCAGTCTTAAATTACTATATGTGAAGAAAAATTAGGTCAACAGAAACCTCAAGGTAAATAATAATATTATTAAAAAAAGTTCTCTTCAATTTATACTTTCTATTTTTACTATTTTTATTACATTTATTTAATTTTTTTTGTTTTAGGTTCAGCTATCCAAACCATACATACATAGCGTCACGGAAGGAAAACCGTATAAATTGGAATCGAAAATCGCAATCAAAAGAAAAAAGTCGAATCAACTACATTACCTGAAATTAAATTTTAATCTAAAAAAACAAAGCAATATCAAAACCATAACCAAACCATAACTATAACCGTAACCATAACCATAACCATAACTAATATAAAAACAAAACTAAAAAAAAATTAAACTATAACCAAAGGAAAAAAACCATACTATTGAACAATTAATTAATTGTTCAATAACTAAAATAAAACCAAAACTAAAAAAAAAGTTAAACTATAACCAAAGGAAAGAAATCATACTATTGAACAATTAATTAATTGGTCAATAACTAAAATAAAACCGAAACTAAAAAAAAAATTAAACTATAACCAAAGGAAAAAACCATACTATTGAACAATTAATTAATTGTTCAATAACTAAAATCAATCCAAAACTAAAAAAAAAATTAAACAATAACCAAAGGAAAGAAATCATACTATTGAACAATTAATTAATTGTTCAATAGTAAACAAAAATAAATTACTAACGAATTGACAAAAATAAAAGCAAGCAAGCAATCTTATAATTAATTAAACATTTTGGACAAAATAAAATAAAATATAGACTGTATAAAATCAATAATTGAACATTATCTATTAAATTGTTGTGTAAAGATGATAGTAATAAATCAGTTTTTAAATTAATTTTACATAAGTTTTGAAGTTTTTATTTTTGAATAAAAAATTTTTAACTTTTCTATTGTTAATTAAGTATTTAATATGTAAATCGTGTCTTCTTGATACTGTTTTTCTTGACGTAGAACTTTAATAAATTCAATTTTCAGTCATTTGGTTTTCAACGGTATTTTAATAATTATTTTTTGTAAGCATTGTATTGTTATATGATTCTATAAATAAAAATTAAGAAAACAAACTTTTTGCCACATTTTCTTATGGGTATTAATTTAATATACAACTGACATTTTATGTCAACACAGACGTCAATAAGCACCTTTTCCATTTTCATTGTTAATTCTCGAATAGCAATGGGTCGCAGAAAAATTATGCGTACAGCAGCTGAAGAAGAGTGTATAAAAAAAAAACAGTGTAAACGAGAAAGAGAAAGAATACGTCATCGAAGAGTTGCAAACATTCAGTTACAAAATCAACACATTATTAATGTTCCATTTTCAGATGATCCTACGTCAACAAATATTGATATCGATATACTGAATGCTAATGTAAGAACGTTTGAAACTGTAAACCGTCCTTTAAGTCCAACTTCTTACGATTTCGCAAACAATTTAATAAATAATCCGGGAACATCTAATAACTCATCATCTTCAATTAGATTTATAGAAAATGACCCTCAAAATAATGTTTTTATTCACGATGTTCCATTACCATCGGAATCTCTAATACAAAAAGTCCTTATACACAGGTTAATTTGCCACTACCTACAATCACCGAATATCACTTTCAAAATGTTGACCATGATTACTGTTCTTCCTCAATTTCAAATTGTAATACAGCTCGTATGTCTTTTACGGTTACAAATTCATCACCTTTACCTTCTGACGATTTTTCAAATCAATATTCTACCACTGACCATGATTATTATAAAAGGTCATGTCCGGAATCAACGTCAGCACAATATCATTTTGATCATAATTATAGCATGCCAAATGAATATTTTGACGATACGACTCCGACAACTGAAAATATCAACGATCCGACAACTGAAAATATCAACGAAAATGCCCATCCACGGCAAATGAATAACAATGACGGTATTGATGATAATATACAAGAACATTACATAGGTCAAATGAATGTAAGGTGTCGTCATTGTAATGCGAAACATTTTGTTGCCGAAAAAGTAGCTAATAAACATAATTCTTTCAATGACTGCTGTCGTCATGGAGAAGTTGTCTTAGAACCTCATCCAGAATTTCCTGAATTATTAAAATCTTTATTTTTGGGAACTCATCCGAAATCAAAAAATTTTTTCGAACGCATTAGGAATTTTAATAGTTCGTTTTCATTTGCATCTTTTAATGCAAATTTAACTAATTTTTCATTTCTAAGACCGGGACCGTATTGTTTTAAGATACAAGGACAAATTTATTATCAAATGAATACATCATTATATCCATCTCCAAATGAATCTCCCAGTTATGGACAATTATTTATCATAGATCCAACTGAATCAGTTCAGTATAGATCTGAGAAAAATGTTGGTTGTGATGTAGATCTCTTAAAGGAGATTGATTCAACACTGCGGCAATATAACATTTTCGCTCAGTCATATCAAATGATGAAAGACGTATTGCAAAATAATTCAACAACTAATTTAGATGGACAGGTAATTGAACCCGAATTAAATTTAATATTTACTATTAAACCTGGTATGGATATGCGTCGTTATAATTTTCAGAGAGTAAATGAAGTTGCTGCGGTGTTTTCAACTACGGCAGACGGTGAAATTCCCGATTCGTATGTTACCATTCAAAATAAAACTACTAAATCCTTCCAATATTTAAGCACTATGGATCCAAACACCGAACCTTGGGTTTATCCTCTTCTTTATCCGCATGGTAATCAAGGTTGGCACAAGTCAATACCATATAAGATTAAAACTAATAGAACCGTAACTCGTGCAGATTATTATAAATATAAATTAGCAATTAGGGACGATTTCAACGTATTTCACATGGGACGTCGATTAACGCAACAGTGAATTGTCGACAGTTATGTAAAGATCGAAAAAGATAGATTAAATTATTGTAAATTTAATCAAAAAAAATTGCGGGCCGAATCGTATCAAGGTTTAGTAGATCATTTACAATCGCGCAATTCCATTAGCAATACAAGCACCAATATAGGTAAACTTATTATTTTGCCATCGAGTTTTACGGGTTCACCACGTAACATGATACAACACTATCAAGACGCAATGTCTATTGTTCGTAAATTTGGCAAACCTGATTTATTTATAACTATGACATGTAACCCGAAATGGCGTGAAATTACAGAAAATTTATTACCAGGCCAAAGTGCTTCAGACAGACCTGATTTAGTTGCACGTGTTTTTAACATTAAAAAAAATGCTTTAATTGATATGGTCGTCAAACAACATCTCTTTGGTCAAGTGGTTGCATTCAATTGGGTTATTGAATTTCGAAAACGCGGCTTACCACATCTACATATGTTAGTTACACTAACTGCTGGCTGTAAAATAACAACATCTGAACATGTTGATAAGTTAATATCAGCAGAGATCCCGAACCCTTCAAATGACCCTACTTTATTTGATATTGTTACAAGAAATATGTTGCATGGTCCCTGTGGAGATTGGTGTTTAGTAAACAATATTTGCTCAAAAAGATTCCCTAAGAGTTTCAAACATGAAACAACCATGGACGAAAATGGATATCCTTCTTATCGTCGTCGGGATGAAGGAATATTCTTTGAACGACACGGTCATATATTCGATAACCGACATGTTGTACCGTATAAAAGACATTATTAAAAACTTTTAATTGCCATATCAATGCAGAAATTGTATCTTCTATTAAAGCCATTAAATACTTATATTTATATTTTTACAAAGGCAATGATAGTGCAGGAATAACGATACATGGAAGCATACCGAATCCTATATCAAATGCTAGACCAGAGCCAACGGAAGTTCAAAATCAGACTTCACAAAATAATGTAAATAGCAGTACCGTAAACAATCATGATGAAATCCGTAATTTTGTTGACGCTCGCTATGTCAGTCCTGTTGAAGGTACTTGGCGAATCTTATCAAAAGATCTACAAGATAAAAGTCATTCCATCACCCGATTACCGGTACACTTACCTAATAAACAAAGTGTCACTATTACCGATGATTATACCGATATCGATCTTCATGAGGCCCTGCAGAAACAATCTATGCTCATTGATTATTTTAAATTAAATGAACGTGATCCAAATGCCCATCAATATATTTACAGTGATATTCCCCACCATTATGTTTTTAAAAAAGATAAAGATACGAAAATTTCATCTTGGCAACCCCGTAAAAGACAATTCAATATTATTGGTCGTATGTATTCTATAAGTCCTGCACAAGTGGAATTATTTCATCTTCGATTGTTATTGCTTCATATTAAAGGTGCAACGAGTTTTGAGAATCTGAGAACAGTAAATGGAATTTTATGTGATACTTTTATGTCTGCCTGTTTAGCAGCTGGACTTATCGAAGATGATCAAGAATGGAGAAAAACTTTAACTGAAGCGGTGGTGTGGATGATGCCACGACAATTGCGTTATTTATTTATACGAATATTAATTCATTGTCAGCCACTCGATCCGGAAGAGTTATGGAATGAGTTTAAAGGACCAATGTCTGAAGATTTCAACAAAAATTTCGAACCAGAGGAAGCACAGAGAAAAGCTTATGTTCATATTAATTTTATACTCAATCGTGAAGGTTACGACGTTTTAAAGTTCTCAAGCATGCCACAAATTGAAGATATTGATAACATAGTCTCGGAAGATGAATTTTTACAATCCCGAGAACAAGATCACCCACAATTATTCTACAATAAGCTCAATGCCCAACAAAAAGAAATAGTAGATCTTGTAGTAGATTCTTTAAATAACGACTAGATTATGTGGCGCGCGCAAGCGCGCGCGTTTAAGTGCAGTCACATTGAATATGATAATAATATAACTAAATCTGAATGCTGAAAGTAATCATAAATGTAAAAATTATGTATTTGGAAGAATGTTCTATTACAAAAATATTCATCAATAATCCTTGATTTTTTTTATTGTCATACTTATTGAAACTTAAAAATTATTGTATCTGAAAATGTTAATTAGGAAAGGTAGAAACTGGAAATAAAGACAACTATAAAATTAACATGGAAAATTTCAGTAATTTTTTTTTAAACCTATTAAACCTCATAATTTTCGAATAGAAAAGTGACAATTATGTTAGTAATTTTAATGGCTGGCATTGTGAACATAGCAGTGAATGTATTTTAAAAAATAAAATTAATTTTCTAATCTTATGATGTTTAAAATAAATTTAGGTTATATATATACATTAGGAGAAAACTTATTATAAAGTTATTAATATGATAAGAAAAAAAAAATATCATGAACGAATTTTGTCAATGAATTGAAAAATTTTAGGTCGAAAGTTTTTTCCTAGATGTTAGCACTGGCAGTAAAGAAAAGTATGACAGATGTTTCTAAACATGTATTATTTCGAGTGAAGGACCAACGGCATAAGTTCGTATTTTGAAATTTTTCACAATGATCTTGGTGCAGTTGAATGCTGACAAAGTCGCTAATTTATTGAATGAAATCAACACTTAAAAAGGTTTTGCCTGCTCCATAAATTTAAACACCGGAGTCTTCATAACATCCTCAACATTACAGACATTGAATTCAGTAAAGCTTGAGAATATTAATTGATTTTTTTAATTGTTTATTTTTTCGTTTTAAGTACATAGATAATAGTAAATTGAAATATTAATGATTAGAGAACTTAAATTATGCCCTGAAAGACAGATGTGTCTGGGCCAATTTATTGACTTATAGACACATTCATGTAACCATTTATGTATAGTTATGTGGGATGGCCATAAAAAGGTTTATTTATTTTTTTATGATTTGTATGTAACCACTTTAGTAAGAGCAGGTCTAGACATAGGCATAGTAACACTTAAATTTGGCGAATTAGAGTAAATGTGGTGATTTCTTTTTGTATTTATGTACATTGTAGAATTACTTGGAAACAAATTTTGAAATATAAATAAAATTCTACCACAAAAAAAAAAATCGATGCGGAAAAAACAACGCAAATTTAACACGAGTATTGTATGTGTGTACCTCAAGGATTATAATAAGAGTGCAAGCGACAGGCAAGCAATTGTAATTTCTAGTAATATCTATGATAAATGATTTTTCAGTATTGGACAATCATGCAAGAAGTATCCCTGATAGATTTTTTCATGCGAAAATTTCTTTATAAACTATATTTTTAACTACTTTATCAAGCTTATCATGAGCTAAAGAGACTGTTAACGCTGACCAAGATCGTACTCTCGAAAAAGCAACGTAAAGTTGACCATGATTGAAAACGTCTTTAATGAGATCTACTCCAATTTTTTCAAAAGTTTGACCTTGGGCTTTATTAATCGTCATGCAAAATGCTATTTTAATGGGAAATTGTCGCCTTTTAAAAGTAAAGGGATACGTATTTTCACAATACAGTGTCAGCCGATTTATAAAAACAATTTCTCCAGCTTTGTCGCCTGTTAATATTTTGCATCTCAAGACATTCACGCCTAATTCCAAGATCATCAGTCTTGTTCCATTACAGAGTCCTTCACTCAAGTTTAAATTTCTAATCAACATTACTATAGAGTATTGTCGTAATTGAAGTTCATATGGCGGAAAATTGGGTGGATTCAAAGTATTTAAGTATTCGGGTAAAACTGCATCATCCATGTTCCCGTTGTCACAATTCTCAGTACTGTCAACACCTGTATAATTTTTCTGGGTTGAAGGATCCAATAGTTCAACTACTTGTTTATTTATTTCATCAACATCTACATTTCTTGCGGATAGAATGACAGCAGATGTTAATTGATCATAACGTTTATCTCTGATTATTTTTCCGTAAATATTTTCTACAATGTCATTATTGTTCGATGTAAAACACGACTCAGGAAGATTTACTTCATCATCCAAATTATTGACGGTTCCATCGCCGATATTTAATAAAAAGTTTACGAATTGTATTTCTTCCGGTAACGCTCGCATATTCTGTGTCAATGAAAATTGATGAAAATTTTTCCATAATGCACTAAATTTAATAGAAAGATTGACAGTTTCGGTTCGAGTTGCATGAGGTTGTACTGGAAGTAATTGGCGAAAATCACCACCCAAAATCATTAATTTTCCGCCGAAGGGCATTTCATTATTCATAATATGACGTAACGTACGATCTATTATTTCCAAAGCATATCTAGGCGACATTGGAGCTTCATCCCAAATAAAAACGTCAACATTTTTTAAGTATTCACCTTGTTTCGAATTTGGTTTAATGCGTGAAGAAGAATCAGAGAACATTGGAACGGGCAAGCCAAACGTTTTATGAACAGTTTTTCCGTTTGGTAATAGGGTTGCGGCAATGCCCGTGTAGGCCATAGTACAGACGTTTTTATTTTCTTTTTTCAAAATTTGACAAAGAGTGGTATAAATAAAAGTTTTTCCGGATCCACCGGGTCCATCTATGTAAATGCAATTAGAAGAAGTAAATTGCCTTTCACCATTAATCGAGTTTAAAATGTAATCAACTACTTCCTTTTGTCGAACATTGAGTTTATTGTAATAAGTCTGTGGATCGTCCAAGTTGTTACTTTGTAACGATTCGCTATTTAGTAATGCTTCATCGATTTCACTAATCTGAATCATACTGGGGAAATCTGAAAGACTGTAGCCTTCACGATTAAGCATAGAATTAATAAAAACGTACGCTTTTTTCTCTCCTTCTTCTACTCCAAAACGTCTGTTGTAATCTTCAGACATAGATTTTTTAAACTCGTTCCATAACTCTTCCGGTCGAAGTGGTTGACAATGGATTAACATACGAACAAATAAACAACGTAATTGTCGTGGCATCATCCATACTATTGCTTCATTTAAAGTTCTTCTCCACTCTTGATCGTCTTCTATAAGTCCTGCTGTTAAACACGCAGACGTGAAAGTATCACAAAGTATTCCATTTATTGTTCTGAGATCTTCAAAACTTCTAGCACCTTTCCTGTGAATTAATAATAATCTAAGATGAAATAATTCAACTTGAGCAGGACTAATTGAATACATACGACCAATAACGTTGAGATGTTTTTTTCGTGGTTGCCAACTTGTAATTTTAGTCTCATTGTCTTTTTTAAAAACATAATGATATGGGATATCGCTATAAATGTATTGGCGAGCATTCGAATCACGTTCATTCAATTTAAAATAATCTATCAACATAGATTGTTTCTGTAAAGCTTCTCGAAGTTCCTCATTGTTACAATCATCATTAATAGTGATACTTTGTTCATTTGGTAAGTGTACTGGTAGACGGATTATGGCATGACTTTTGTTCTGAAGATTTTTTGATAAAATGCGCCAAACAGCTTCAACAGGACCAACATAGCGAGCATCAACAAAATCACGTACTTCGGTCTAGACATAGGCATGGTAACTCTTAAATTTGGCGAATTAGAGTAAATGTGGTGATTTCTTTTTGTATTTATGTACATTGTAGAATTACTTGGAAACAACTTTTGAAATATAAATAAAATTCTACCACAAAAAAAAATCGATGCGGAAAAAACAACGCAAATTTAACACGAGTCTTGTATGTGTGTACCTCAAGGATTATAATAAGAGTGCAAGCGACAGGCATGCAATTGTAATTTTTAGTAATGTCGATGATAAATGATTTTTCAGTATTTGACAATCACTCCATAATATCCCTAATAGATTTTTTATTAAATATCTTTTTAGCGTTAGTAAATATTACTTGTGACGTTGCTGTGAACATAATGGAATCAGAACTCGTGAGAAAATTTCGATATAAATTATAATGATTACACTAATTAATTTAAAAATTGATGAGAGCTTGAAATTATTAATTGATTTTTTTAATTGTTTATTTTTTCGTTTTAAGTACATAGATAATAGTAAATTGAAATATTAATGATTAGAGAACTTAAATTATGCCCTGAAAGACAGATGTGTCTGGGCCAATTTATTGACTTATAGACACATTCATGTAACCATTTATGTATAATTATGTGGTATGGCCATAAAAAGTTTTATTTATTTTTTTATGATTTGTATGTAACCACTTTAGTAAGAGCAGGTCTAGACATAGGCATAGTAACACTTAAATTTGGCGAATTAGAGTAAATGTGGTGATTTCTTTTTGTATTTATGTACATTGAAGAATTACTTGGAAACAACTTTTGAAAAATAAATAAAATTCTACCACAAAAAAAAATCGATGCGGAAAAAACAACGCAAATTTAACACGGGTATTGTATGTGTGTACCTCAAGGATTATAATAAGAGTGCAAGCGACAGGCAAGCAATTGTAATTTCTAGTAATATCTATGATAAATGATTTTTCAGTATTGGACAATCATGCAAGAAGTATCCCTGATAGATTTTTTCATGCGAAAATTTCTTTATAAACTATATTTTTAACTACTTTATCAAGCTTATCATGAGCTAAAGAGACTGTTAACGCTGACCAAGATCGTACTCTCGAAAAAGCAACGTAAAGTTGACCATGATTGAAAACGTCTTTAATGAGATCTACTCCAATTTTTTCAAAAGTTTGACCTTGGGCTTTATTAATCGTCATGCAAAATGCTATTTTAATGGGAAATTGTCGCCTTTTAAAAGTAAAGGGATACGTATTTTCACAATACAGTGTCAGCCGATTTATAAAAACAATTTCTCCAGCTTTGTCGCCTGTTAATATTTTGCATCTCAAGACATTCACGCCTAATTCCAAGATCATCAGTCTTGTTCCATTACAGAGTCCTTCACTCAAGTTTAAATTTCTAATCAACATTACTATAGAGTATTGTCGTAATTGAAGTTCATATGGCGGAAAATTGGGTGGATTCAAAGTATTTAAGTATTCGGGTAAAACTGCATCATCCATGTTCCCGTTGTCACAATTCTCAGTACTGTCAACACCTGTATAATTTTTCTGGGTTGAAGGATCCAATAGTTCAACTACTTGTTTATTTATTTCATCAACATCTACATTTCTTGCGGATAGAATGACAGCAGATGTTAATTGATCATAACGTTTATCTCTGATTATTTTTCCGTAAATATTTTCTACAATGTCATTATTGTTCGATGTAAAACACGACTCAGGAAGATTTACTTCATCATCCAAATTATTGACGGTTCCATCGCCGATATTTAATAAAAAGTTTACGAATTGTATTTCTTCCGGTAACGCTCGCATATTCTGTGTCAATGAAAATTGATGAAAATTTTTCCATAATGCACTAAATTTAATAGAAAGATTGACAGTTTCGGTTCGAGTTGCATGAGGTTGTACTGGAAGTAATTGGCGAAAATCACCACCCAAAATCATTAATTTTCCGCCGAAGGGCATTTCATTATTCATAATATGACGTAACGTACGATCTATTATTTCCAAAGCATATCTAGGCGACATTGGAGCTTCATCCCAAATAAAAACGTCAACATTTTTTAAGTATTCACCTTGTTTCGAATTTGGTTTAATGCGTGAAGAAGAATCAGAGAACATTGGAACGGGCAAGCCAAACGTTTTATGAACAGTTTTTCCGTTTGGTAATAGGGTTGCGGCAATGCCCGTGTAGGCCATAGTACAGACGTTTTTATTTTCTTTTTTCAAAATTTGACAAAGAGTGGTATAAATAAAAGTTTTTCCGGATCCACCGGGTCCATCTATGTAAATGCAATTAGAAGAAGTAAATTGCCTTTCACCATTAATCGAGTTTAAAATGTAATCAACTACTTCCTTTTGTCGAACATTGAGTTTATTGTAATAAGTCTGTGGATCGTCCAAGTTGTTACTTTGTAACGATTCGCTATTTAGTAATGCTTCATCGATTTCACTAATCTGAATCATACTGGGGAAATCTGAAAGACTGTAGCCTTCACGATTAAGCATAGAATTAATAAAAACGTACGCTTTTTTCTCTCCTTCTTCTACTCCAAAACGTCTGTTGTAATCTTCAGACATAGATTTTTTAAACTCGTTCCATAACTCTTCCGGTCGAAGTGGTTGACAATGGATTAACATACGAACAAATAAACAACGTAATTGTCGTGGCATCATCCATACTATTGCTTCATTTAAAGTTCTTCTCCACTCTTGATCGTCTTCTATAAGTCCTGCTGTTAAACACGCAGACGTGAAAGTATCACAAAGTATTCCATTTATTGTTCTGAGATCTTCAAAACTTCTAGCACCTTTCCTGTGAATTAATAATAATCTAAGATGAAATAATTCAACTTGAGCAGGACTAATTGAATACATACGACCAATAACGTTGAGATGTTTTTTTCGTGGTTGCCAACTTGTAATTTTAGTCTCATTGTCTTTTTTAAAAACATAATGATATGGGATATCGCTATAAATGTATTGGCGAGCATTCGAATCACGTTCATTCAATTTAAAATAATCTATCAACATAGATTGTTTCTGTAAAGCTTCTCGAAGTTCCTCATTGTTACAATCATCATTAATAGTGATACTTTGTTCATTTGGTAAGTGTACTGGTAGACGGATTATGGCATGACTTTTGTTCTGAAGATTTTTTGATAAAATGCGCCAAACAGCTTCAACAGGACCAACATAGCGAGCATCAACAAAATCACGTACTTCGTCATGATCTTTAACATTGTTCAAATTTTCAGAATCATGAGAATTAGAAGACGAATGAGTTTCTTCTCTTACTGATTCTTCTCTAGTATTCGGTACACTTCCATTTATTGTTATTCCTGCTTTATCGTGGCCTTTGTAAGTATATTTAAATAAATACTTAACAGCTGTGACAGAGCATACAACTTCTACATTAATATGACAATTAAAAGTTTTTAATAAAACCTTATTGTATGGTACAACATGTTGATTAGTAAATACGAAATTATTTCGTGAAAATGTAATGTTTTCATCTCGACGACGGTAATAAGGATATCCATTTCCATCCATTGTCGTCTCATTTCGAAACTGTTTAGGAAATTTCTTCGAACAAATATTGTTGATTAAACACCAATCTCCGCAAGGACCATGCAGCATATTTTTCGTTACAATATCAAATAAAGTCGGATCGCTCACAGGATTTGGAATCTCTGCAGAGATTAATCTATCAACTTGTTCAGGTGTTGTTATTTTAGAATCGCTTTTTAATGTTATTAACATGTGTAAATGTGGCAAACCACGTTTTTGGAATTCTATTACCCAAGTGTAAGCAGCTACTTGACCAAAAAGATGTTGTTTTACAATCATATCAATCAAAGCATCTTTTTTAATGCTAAATACTCGTGTAACTAAATCCGGTCTATCCGATGCAGTTTGTCCAGGTAATAAGTTCTCTGAAATTTCACGCCACTTCGGATTACATGTCATAGTAAGAAATAAGTCTGGTTTTCCAAATTGACGAACAATTGACATTGCATCTTGATAATGTTGTATCATATTTCGTGGTGAACCATAAAAACTGGACGGTAAAATAATAATTTTCCCGATATTTGAACTTGTATTATTACTGGTATTTTGCGATCGTAGATGATCTATTAAACCTTGATAAGATTCAGCTCGTAGTTTCTTTTGGTTAAATTTACAATAATTCAATCTGTCTTTCTCAATCTTGACGTAACTATCGACTACCCATTGTTGTGTTAAACGTCGTCCCATAAGAAAGATATTAAAATTATCTCTAATAGCCAATTTATATTTGTAATAATCCGCACGAGTCACTGTTCGATGGGTTTTGTATTGATAAGGTATTGATTTATGCCATCCTTGATTACCATATGGATAAAAAAGAGGATAAATCCAGGGTTCGGTATTAGGATCCATAGTGCTTAAAAATTGGAAAGATTTAGTTGTCTTATTTTGAACTGTAACATATGATTCAGGGATTTCACCATCAGCTGTAGTAGAAAAAACAGCAGCAACTTCATTAATCCTCTGAAAATTATAACGACGCGCGTCCATACCGGGTTTTAGTGTGAAAATTAAATTTAATTCAGGTTCAATAGCATTGCCGTCTGAGTCAATTGTTGAATTGTCTTTCAAAACATCTTTCATCATCTCATATGATCGTGCAAAGACGTTATGATGTCGTAACGTGTTGTCAATAGCTTTCAAAAGGTCTACCTCACAATTAATATTTCGTGCAGATCTACACTCAGCTGCTTCATTAGTATCTACAATAAATAATTGTCCATAACTGGGAGATTCATTTGGAGATGGATACAATGATGTATTTACTTGATAATAGATTTGGCCTTGGATTTTAAAGCAATATGGGCCACGTCTTTGGGATGACAAATTAGTCAAATTAGCATTGAAAGAAGCGAAAGAGAATGAATTGTTATAATTTCGAATACAGTCAAAGAAATTCTTAGACTTCACATGAGTTCCTGAAAACAATGTTTTTAATAATTCTGGAGGATCTTGTTGAAGGCCTAAGTTTACTTCACCATGTCGACAACAGTCATTGAAAGAATCATATTTATTAGCAACTTTTTCAGCAGTAAAATGTTTTGCAGTACAATGCCGACACTTTACAATCATTTTACCTATGTAATGTTCTGAACTTGTATCTATATTGGCTACATTATTTACGTTTATTTGATCTGAAGGTTCATTATGATTGGAATTTTCGTTTACTGAAGCGGCACTGGAAGAAAACGTATTGTTTATTATGCTGTGATGCTGTAAATGATTATGTGATATCGTTGAATCTAAAACCAATGGACGGGAATAATCATGGTCAGTGAGTTGATGTTGAGATTGCGAATACGTAAAGGATGATGTATCATTCTGTTGAGAAGGGACATTAGATGTAATACAGTTTAGGATTGAAGGATAACAATAGTTATGATCGGAGTATGATGATAATAAAGAATCATTTCTTGTACAAGAGGTTTCTAATCTTACAGGAAGAATTGAAGATAAATCAGACGAATGCATACAGCCAGAGTTTTCACTTTCAAATTCTGCGATTCTGGATGTTGATGTATTTTTCGACGTTGATGGAACATTCTGAATATTATTTATAATATCATAAGCAGTGGAATTCAAGGGAGAGCATGTATTTTCAGATGTTGCAACATTTTGCACAATATCATCAATATTTTGCGAATTCAAAGTATTCATATTAGATACGCCGTTATGACAATGTAATTTTTTCTCTTGCATATTACGTTTGTTATACCTGCTTGTTTTTCTTTTCTCATTACGTGATCTTTTAATGTCTTCTTCTTCGGCTGGCGTTCGTTCAATTTTTCTTCGACCCATCGTCACTTAAAAGTTGAAAACAATGAAAAAAACTATTATTTGTAGAATTACTTAGAAATAAAATAATCCTTAGTAACTACAAAATTAATAAATGAAGATGAAAGGAATCAAGCGTTATTGAGTTATATGAATTTTATTGATTATAAAATTTAATTTCACGTAATAAAATACAAACATATGAATATTTAGAAAGAAGTAATTGATTTAAATTAAATAATACATTTACCTAATTAGCAAAAAATATCATAATAGTTTCCGATAATTAGAATGAAGCATATGCTTAACATGAAGTATATACTTTAGTGTTCATATTAAACTTATAATAAAAAATTAATATTTAAAATTCTTTTTACAAATTTTTGTTATTGCTTACTTACAATATTATCAAAAAATTTCTATAATATATTTAATTCAAGTTAGTTATTTTATATTGTATTCAAAGTTTTGGTCTTATTTTGATTTTATTATATCCGGTTTTTTATCTTATTCTAGTGTTGTTTAGTTTTGTAATTGTTTTTTTGTCATTAATTGGTCAATTCATTTGGTTTTCATTAATATTTCTGTATTTATATATTTTTTGTAGTATTCATATTGTTGTGTAGTATTTTTGTTATTAATTTTTAGTTTACTAATTACTGTGTTACTGCTACCGTTGAGTTATAAATACAGGAGATAGACTACAGATTTATAACTTAACTGAGATGCGTAGAAAATAGCAATAACAACAGTAATAGCAACTATAATAGTTATAGTTATAGTAATAGTTATCGTTATAGTTATAATGAAAGTTATAGTTATAGTTTTATTAATAGTGTTAGGTATGTATCAGTTTTTTTTTTATTATAAACGCACTAAGACTATTTCACATGGCATCACTGAACCCCATACAGATTATGGAGATGATATAACGTCGCAAATTATTATTATTATTCCTGTATGATCCTTTTTGAAATTAAGCTTCAAAAATTTGCCTTAAGATTGTTTATGACAATTCATCAGTTCACGTCGTTTGAGGAAGTCGTCATATCTTGCTATTAATTGGCTTTAGTTTATTTTACTATGCCCACCTGAAAGTAAAAAAAATATAATTGTACAAATAGAAATCAAAGTACTGCAAAGAAAAAAATTACAAACAGGTATACAAAAAGAAGAATTACAATATACTCACATGTATTTGACCAATTAACCTCTAATTAATTTATCACCTCCAAATGGATGCACAATCGCGTTTCGTGATTAATAACGAATTAAAATATTATATTAAGCAATATATAATACAAAATCACAATTCAGTAACGTAAATAATAATACTACTAATAGTATAGTAATACTACTTAATATTTTAAGCAGAATAGGCTTAAATTTAGCAAATGATAATTTTATTTTGCTGATTTATTATTACTTTTAATACTTATAATAAAATAGGTATAAATGCAATATGCACAAGGGTATTATCGAAGACGTAAAATTATAAAGAATTACTATTTTTAATTCTTATCAAATAGATATAAAGGCAGTATGCACAATCGTATTGTTAAAGACATGAAATTATAAAGAAATTTAGCAACTGAGCGTGTTTAGCTGATTTATTGCTTGATGATCGGACAGATTGAAGTGACATCTAACAAAAGACATGGAAACATGTAATAAATAAAATTACATATAACTGTGAAATAATATTTTCGTATATTTTAACGTGTAGTCGTTTAAGGTTTCTACGCTACGGTTAAATTATATTTGCAAGATTAATTAAAAATTAGTAATATTTATTCACTTCCTTTATTCCAAATATAATAGCGTTTCATTAGCATCAATCAGATCACTCAGGTCACATTATATATTCAATAATAATCATAATAAATTGCGCAATCACGCCACAGCTATGGCGTTTGAAAAGGCGGGAAATTTCAAGTGCGAGCGAACGCGTGCGTTGGAAAGAGTGAGAGGGTTTCCTGCTCCGTTGAATATCACTCTCTAGTCGGATTGGTTAAACTTCTGGCCGCTGGCAGCAGAACCGCTACAAGCGCTGCCATTGGGTTATTAAGTATTGAAATTAACCCGCGTTTTTGATATCTCAGAGGTAAGTATAAGATTCAAATACGCGACTTGATTTTTCTAATAAATGTAATTACTAAATAAATTATACTATTTAATCTAAATAATTTTATGGTTAATAAAGGAAAACATTATATTAATTATTAAGAAACACATATTATATTTATTATCAAACACAAATTATATTATATATCAGACTTTAATTTTCTACCAATTAAACATCATCATTCCTTAAATAATGTTAATGTCATACATTCTAATATTTATCGTCAAGTATCACAATTGTTTTTGGATTATAATTATAATTATAGTTTACGAACTCAAATGTTTAGCGAAACACTTTCAAGAATAATACTGAAGAACTAATATCATTAGATGACCTATCATTAATACAATATAATTAGAATCTATCAGTATAATTAGTTAACAATTATAGTTATACTTATACATTACATTAAAATTTATCATTTCTCGCTTTATGAAAATAATTGTGACTTTAGAGACTTGATTTAAAAAAAAATTGGCAATAGTCTGATAAGTATTAAAACATATTTTTAAATAATTCACTTCACTACGATTATGTAACTTGAAATACAACACTACAGGGTGTCAGTGCAAAGTAAAAAAAAATTATTACTATTATAAAACTCAAAATACAACACTATAGAGTGCCACTGTAAAATAGAAAAGAAGTAGATAAAAATGAAGAAATAAACCATAGAATTATATAGTTTTGAAAGTAAAATAAACTTGTCATCGTATAATTACTATACTATCAATGACTAAAATAATAAAAGATAATTTAAAATATTAAAGTCTCATTTTTAAATTAAGTAAAAGAGACCGGTAAACGCTTAGACACATTTTTATCCAGAAGGAGCAACCTTTTTTGAGACTCCTCCTTGATCTTCATCAGAGCCTCTTTTAGGTGTAACGAATCCCGATTTCTGAAGCTCGGCTGCAGTCATGGCAGGTTTGCCTGGTGCAATAACAATGTCATCACTGTTGCGTACCATCAGATAAGAGTTTCCTTCTGTAATAAAAAAAAAGAAAAACAAAATAATGAGCATTTCATTCGTCGTCTAAAAAGATTTTACAAGCATTTATTATCGAATATTAAATTTCTTATAACTTTCGTTAAAAAATTTTCCTAATAGATCAATATTTTCATCGTAATATCAATTTACTATAAGTTAAATAATAATAGAAAATAATTAATACGTACTTGTATCAACTGAGCTCTGACACAATACTTTAACATACACGCCTTTAACCAGTAATGGATTTGCCACGTAGTTTGCAATTTGTACTCGCAGCCGATAATTACCGTCGATGATTACACCACTACCATGTGTACTACCGTATAATGTAACCGGGCCGAATGGAAGTTTCACCCATGCTAGGACATCTAAGAAAACATAAAGAGGATCAAATTAATAACATTATTCGTTGAAATTATAAAATTATTTTATCGATAGTGTTAATACTTACACATCTTTTTCGTATAATTGGGTGCGTCGATCAAACGTACTACTTCAGGTGAAGCATCGTCGACAACCTCATCAAAAATGTCTCCCGAGATGTTCACCACAGAAGAATTGTTAAGAGTCAACTCCAAGGGCCCAATAGCTTCATACGGGTTATTAAAAGTGGGATTTCCTGGAGTTGTTTTTGCCCGTTCAATTCCAATAACCTATAAAGTCAATCATAATAATAATGAAGCTAAATTTCCAAGTTAAAGAATAAAATTAAAAAATTTTAAGAATTTGCGAGGTCATCATTTTTAAATTGACAAAAAAATTAATGAATCACAGAGAAAGTTACAAAGCCTAACTGATAATTACTTTTCTTCTTTCGACTGTAATTTTTTTTATTTTCATTTCATTTTAGTTTTGTTTAAAATTTTTTTTCGACTTTGATTTTTTGTTTTTAATCAATAACTTTGATTTTTTTTAAATATCAATTTTTCTTTATAAAAATCAATAATTTCAGTTTTTTTTTCTATAATAATTTTAATTTGATTTTTTTAAGAACTAAAATTTTTTTATTCACTCATGAATAAAAAAAAATCTCCCACAAAACTATTAGTACAATGCATAATTCTAATTTTCCTATTTCTATTGTGGATTTTTCTTTTTTTCATTTGATTTTAATTTTTAATTGACTTAAATTTGTTTTTAATCAATGATTTTGATTTTTTTAAATATTAATTTCAATTTTTTCTTTTTTGATCAATTTGCATTTTTTTTTATTAATTTTAATTTTTTTTAATTATTTAACTTAAATTTGTTTTTAATCAATATTTTTGATTTTTTTAAATATTGATTTCAATTTTTCTTTTTTTTTAATCAATAATTTGTATTTTTTATTTTTTAAAAATAATTTTTATTAGTTTCTTAAATTTTTATTCGACTTAAATTTTTTGTTTTCGATCGATAATTAAAATTCTATGGTTAAATTAATAATTTACTTCAGACTAAAAAAATCGACTGAAAAACTATTATTACAATTTATAATTCTAATTACTAATTTTTAATAAAAAAAATTGAAAATAAGATTATGTACTATTAAATATTAAAACTTACCGATCGGTCACGAATGCTGGCTGAATGGACAGTGGCCATTTGTCCCCAGAAAAGGACGCGCACCTTGCTGGAACTTCCATTGCTTACGATGATTTTATACAGCGATGTCATCTCTGTGCTTCCTTTTGATACCGGCACTCTTTTGGTGCCTTCAATCTTGTCGACAAATCCTTTCAATTCTCTGAAATCATCGCATATAAATGAAATACGATCGAGAAATCTTATAATGCATGCATTAAATTGTCTATTCATTTAGTTATTATTAACAAATACATAGCAAAAGACTGATATTTTTTCGAATTCTTTTCAATAAATGAATAGGTATAAGCGAATTATTAAACATTTTGCACGTGTAGCAACGGAAAAAAAATTAGAAATGCAATTTGGTAATAACTACCCACTATCAAAATAATTAAAAATATTATTTTTATTTATTTGATTTAATATTTTTAAAGTAATACTTACACAGTAGGGTCATTCGTAACCCAATTAGCTATTTCTTCATCACACGTAAATCCGTCTAACATCGCCTGTCTGTTAACGGCAGCCATTTTAAATTTTTGCACAAAATCACGAGCTACGTCCTGCCTGCTAGAAGTCCGGATCGGAAAGAACGCTAGTAGCATGTTGAGCGGCAAATTGGGTGTAGGGAAAATAGTGGGGGTATGGAGACTATTACAAATATTACAATTACATAATATATATTACATTAGATACTACTGCCCCCTGTAAGTGCATGTTTTAACAATTTGTATTTGTTGTTTGGGAATAAGGATAGTAATAATAGTAATAACACAATTGAATGTTTAATAAAGGTGCAATTTGATCTATTTGGCCTAATTCAATTTTACTTGGGTTTGACCTACTTTTTTCCTTTTTTCAACGTTATGCAACGTCAAATTAGGTTCTATAAATTATGAGAACGGCGTAAGATGACACAGGAAAAAACCTGTCATTTTATGAGACCAAAAAAAACTTTCAGGGCATGAAAAAACCTGATTTTTTGGGACTAAATCAATTGTACTTAGATTTGACCTTCTTTTTAGGTTTTTAAGGGTTATGCAAGGTCGAAAGTGGTTTTATAAATATTAAGAGGAGCAGAAAATGACCCAGGAGGTTTTCTGGAATTTTTGAGGTCCATAGAAAAATTTTAAGGCATTAAGAAACATGATTTTTCGGGCCTCAATCAATTGTACTTAGTTTTGACGTACTTTTATTAATTTTTCAATGTCATGGAAGGTCCAAATAGGTTCCATAAAAATTGAGAGAAGAGGAGGGAGACACAGGAGGTTCTCCGTAATTTTTAGGGTCTATAAAAAAATTTTAAGGACTTAAGAAAAATTATTTGTTGGGCCTCAATGAATCGTACTTAGTTTTGACATACCCTTATTAATTTTTCAAAGACGTCCACGGTCAAAATAGGTTCTATAAATGTTGAGAGGGCCGTAAGTTGACACAGAGAGTACCCTCTAATTTCATAAGACGAAAAAAAACTTTAGGGCATGAAAAAACCTGATTTATTGGCACTGAATCAATTGTATTTGAGTTTGACCTACTTTATTATGTTTTTCATGGTTACGCAAGGTCAAAATAGGATTTATAAACATAAGGAGGTGCAGAAGTTGACACAGGAGATGCCATTTAGTTTTTGAGGCCCATCAAAGAATTTTAGGGCATGGAAAAACCTAATTTTTTGGCCCTAAATCATTTTTATTTGGGTTTGACCTATTTTTGTGTGTCGTTCAACGTTATGCAAGGTCAAAATAGGTTCTATCAATAGTAAGAGGGGCGTCAGATGACACAGGGAGTACCTTGTCATTTTATAAGACCAAAACAAAATTTTAGGGCATAAAAGACCTGATTTTTTGGGACTAAATCAGTTGTACTTAGTTTTGACCTACTTTTATTAATTTTTCAAGGCCATACAAGGTTAAAATTGGTTCCATAAATATTGAGAGGGGCATAGAAAGTCACAGCAGTTTTCCTGAAATTTTAAAGGTCCAGAAAAAAATTTTAAGCCATCAAGAAACATTATTTTCTGGGCATCAATAAATTGTACTTAGTTTGCACATTAATTATTAATTTTTCAAGGTCTTCCAAGGTCAAAATAGGTTCTATAAATATTAAGATGGAAGAAAGATGTCAAAAGAGGTTTCCTGTAGTGTTTGAGCGTCATAAAAGGATTTTAGGGCATGACAAAACCTGATTTTTTAGGCCTAAATCAATTGTCCTTGGGTTTCACCTTCGTTTTAAAATTTTTCAAGGTTATGCAAAGTCAAAATAAGTTTTATAAATTTTGACCGGCGAGAAAGATAGCACAGGATAGATAGATAGATAGATAGAATAATTTATTTATGCCAAAGTTAGTACCAGATGGCAATTTTTACATATATATACAAGAAGATTACAAGAAATTCTTAATGCATACAAATATAATTAAAAATAAATTTAATATAATTAAAACTAGTTAAATTAAATTTACAAAAGAAGAATAATATAATTAATAAATAACAAGAATATTAAAAAAGAAAAAATACAACAATTTTGATTTTTGATTTTGCGGATATTAAGAAATATGACAGAGATTTATCGATTTAGCTAATAAAAACAATAAACAACAACTATAATTAAATGTCCAGGTTAAATAAATGATCAAATATTTTATTTTTAAAGCTCTCTAGACTAGTTGACTCTATTATGGTTGCTGGCAATTCCTCCCACAATCGAAGAGCAGTTACAATAAATTGCGATTCATATTGTGTGGTCGAAAAAAAAATTTAAGGTCTAAAAAAAAATTTAGGGTTTATAAAAAAATTTTAAGGACTTAAGAAAAATTATTTGTTGGGCCTCAATGAATCGTACTTAGTTTTGACATACCCTTATTAATTTTTCAAAGACGTCCACGGTCAAAATAGGTTCTATAAATATTAAGAGGGCCGTAAGTTGACAAAGAGAGTACCCTGTAATTATATAAGGCAAAAAAAAATTTTAGGGCATAAAAAAACCTGATTTTTTGGGACTAAATCAATTGTACTTGGGTTTGACCTACTTTATTATGTTTTTCATGGTTACACAAGGTCAAAATAGGTTCTGTAAATATTAAAAGGGGCAAAAGATGACACAGGAGGTGCCCTGTAATTTTTAAGGGCCATAAAAAAATTTTGAGTCATAAAGAAATCTGATTTTTAGGGCCGATATCAATTGGTTTTAATTTTGAAATACTTTTATTAATTTTTCAAGGCCAAACATGGTTAAAATGCGTTCCATATACATCGAGAGGGTCGAAGAAAGATAGAGGAGGTTCCCTGTAATTTTTGAGGGCCAAAATAAAATTTTCAGGTATCAAGAAACATCATTTTTCGGGCCTCAATCAATTGGACTTAGTTTAAACCTACTTTTATTAATTTTTCTAAGTCATACGAGGTCACAATAGCTTTCATAAATTTTGAGAGGGGCAGAGAAAGACACAGAAGGTTCTCTGTAATTTTTATGGGCCATAAAATAATTTTAAGTCATCAAGAAACATTATTTTTTGGGCATTAATCAATTCTACTTAATTTGGACATACTATTATTAATTTTTCAATGTCTTCCACCGTCAAAATTGGTTCTATAAATATTGAGATGGGAGAAAGATGACACCGGAGGTTCTCTGTTGTTTTTAAGGGCCATAAAAGAATTTTAGGTCATGAAAAAACCTGACTTCATGCGCCTAACTCTATTTTACTTGGGATTGACGTACTTTATTCCTGTTTTTCAACGTTAGGCAAGGTCAAAATAGGTTCTATAAATAATGAGAGGGGCGTCAGATGACACAGAGAGTGACATGTTATTTTATGAGATCAAAAAGAGATTTTAGGGCATGAAAAATCCTGATTTTTTGGGACTAAATCAATTGTACTTAGGTTTGAACTACTTTTTTATGTTTTTCAAGGTTATACAAGGTCAAAAGTGGTTTTATAAATTTATTGAGGTGCGGAAAATGACACAGGAGGTTCCCTGTTATTTTTGAGGACCATAAAAAAATTTTAAGGCATCAAGAAACATGATTTTTTGGGCACTAATCAATTGTACTTAGTTTTGACCTACTTTTATTAATTTTTCAAGGTCATAGAAGGTCAAAATAGATTCCATAGATATTCAGAGAAGCAAAGGGAGTTACAGGAGGCTCCTTGTTTTTTTTAGGAGCCATAAAACAAGTTTAAGGCATCAAGAAACATTATTTGTTGGGCCTCAATCAATTGTACTTAGTTTAGACATACTTTTATTAATTTTTCAAAATCGTCCACGGTCAAAATAGGTTCTATAAATATTGAGTGGGCCGTAAGTTGACACAGAGAGTACCCTGTAATTTTATAAGAGAAAAAAAAATTTTAGGGCATTATAAAACCTGATTTTTTGGGACTAAATCAATTGTACTTGGGTTTGACATACTTTATTATGTTTTTCATGGTTACGCAAGGTCAAAATAGGATCTATTAATATAAGGAGGTGCGGAAGATGACACAGGAGGTGCCATGTAGTTTTTGAGGGCCATAAAATAATTTTAGGGCATGGAAAATCGGGATTTTTTGGGCCTAAATCATTTTTACTTCGGTTTGAAATAATTTTTTGTGTTTTTTTAACGGGACACAAGGTCAAAATAGGTTCTATAAATAATAAAAGGGGCGCCAGATAACTCAGGGAGTACCCTGTTATTTTATGAGACCAAAAAAAAGTTTTATGTCATAAAAGACCTGATTTTTTGGGCCTAAATCAATTTTACTTGGGTACGACCTAGTTTTTTTCTGTTTTCCAACGTTATGCAAGGTCAAAATACGTTCTATAATCATCGAGAGGGGTGGGAGATGACAAACGAGGTGCCTTTCAGTTTTTAACGGCCATAAAAGAATTTTAGGGCATGAAAAAACGGGATTTTTTGGGCCTAAATCATTATTACTTCGGTTTGAAATAATTTTTTGTGTTTTTTAACGGGACACAAGGTCAAAATAGGTTCTACAAATAATAAGAGCGGCGTCTGATAACTCAGGGAGTACCCCGTTATTTTATGAGACCAATAAAAAGTTTTAGGTCATAAAAGACCTGATTTTTTGGGCCTAAATCAATTTTACGCTGGTTTGACCTACTTTTTTATGTTTTTCAATGTTATGCAGGGTCAAAAGAGGTTCTAGAAATATTAAGACGGGCGGAGGATGACACAGGAGCTTCCCTGTAATTTTTAAAAGCCATAAAAAAATTTCGAGTCATGAAGAAATCGGATTTTTAGGGCCGATATCAATTGTTTTTAATTTTGATATCTTTTTATTAATTTTTCAAGCTCGTACACGGTCAAAATAGTTTTAATAAATATTAAGAGCGACGGAGGTTGTCTTAAGACGTACGCTGTGATTTTTAAGGACAATAAAAAATTCGAGGGCATAAATAAACCTGATTTTTTTGGCCTTAATCCATAAAACTTGCGTTTCACCTACTTTGATAAAATTTCCAATGTCATATACGGTCAGAATGGGTTGTTCTATCATTCAAAGGGACGGAGGATAACTCAGGAAGTACCCTATAATTTTAGAAGATCAAAAACTAATTTAAGGGCATGAAAAAACCAGATTATATTTGCCTCAATCAATTGTACTTAGTTTTGACCTACTTTTATTAATTTTTCAAGGTCAGACAAGGTCAAAATCGGTTCAATAATAATTGAAAGGGAGAGAGAATGAGTAAGGAGATATGTGTATATTTTAAGGACCATTACAGAATCTTAGGGCATATAAAAACCTGATATTTGGAGTCTCAATCGATAATTCGTGGGTTTGAACTACTTTTATTAATTTAACAAGGTCATACAAGCTCAGAATAAGTTTATCGAGAATTTGGATTGACGGTCGACAACTCATGACGTATCCTGTAATTGTATAAAACCAGAAAAAAATTTTAGGGCATGAAAAAACCTGATTTTTTAGGGCTAAATCAATAGTACTTGGGTTTGACGTACTTTTTTATGTTTTTCAAGGTTATGCAAGGTTAAAATAAGTTCTATAAATATTGAGATGGGCGGAAAATGACACACGAGGTGACCTCTAGTTTTTGAGGGCCATAAAAGGATTTTAGGGCATGAAAAGACCTGATGTTTTGTGCCTAAATCTATTGTACTTGAGTTTGACCTACTTTTTTAGGTTTTTCAAGGTTATGCAAGGTCAAAATAGGTTCTACATATGTTAAGAGTGGCGAAATGTGACACACGAGGTGCCCTTTAGTTTTTGATAGCCATAAAAGGATTTTAGGGCATAAAAAGACCTGATTATTTGGGCCTAAATCAATTCTACTTGGGTTTGACCTACTTTTTTATGTTTTTTAAGGTTATGCAAGGTCAAAATAGGTTCTATATATATTTAGAAGGGCGGAAGGTTACACAGGAGGTGCACTTCAGTTTTTGAGGGTCATAAAAGATTTTAAGGGTATCAAAAAACCTAATTTTTTGTGCCTAAATCGATTTTACTTGGGTTTGACCGACTTTTTTTCTGTTTTTCAAAGTTATACAAGTACAAAATAGGTTCTATAAGTAATAAGAGGGTTGGAGGATGACACAGAAGGTGCCTTGTAATTTTTAAGGGGCATAAAAAAATTTTGAGTCCTAAAGAAATCGGATTTTTTGGGCCTATATCAATTTTACTTAATTTCGACATACTTGTATTACTTTTTCAAGGTCGTACACGGTCAAAATACGTTTACCAAAAATTAAAAGGGACATTAAATGACATCGGATATACCCTGCGATTTTAAAGGAGCATTAAAAAATTTAAGGGAATAAAAAACCTTTTTATTTCAGCCTCAATCGATAATGATTCGGTTTGACCTACTTTTATCAATTTTTTAAGGTCATACAAGGTCATAATCGGTTCAATACAAATTGAGAGGAAGAGAATGAGTCAGAAGATACTGTGTATATTTTGAGGACCATAAAAAAATCTTATGGCATAAAAAAGCCAGATTTTTTGAGTCTCAATCGATATTACTTGGGTTTGAACTACTTTTATTGATTTGGCTTGGTCATAAAAGCTCAGAATCGGTTTATCAAGAATTTTGAATAATAAAGGATAACTCAGAAGGTTCCCTGTAATTTTATAAGACCAAAAAAAAATTTTAGGGCATAAAAAAACCCGATTTATTGGGCTTCAATCAATTGTATTTCGGTTTGACCTACTTTTTTTAAGTTTTTCAAGGTTATGCGAGGTCAAAATAGGTTTTATAAATATTGAGAGGGGTGGAAGATGACATCGGAGGTACCCTGTAACTTAATAAGACCAAAAAAAATTTTTATGGCACAAAAAAACCTGATTTTTGGAGTCTCATTCGATAATACTTGGGTTTGACCTACTTTTATTGATTTGTCAAGGTGATACAAGATCAGATAGTTTCATCAACATCTAAAGGAACGGAAGATATCTCAGGAGGTACCCTGTACTATTATAGGTCCATCAAAAAAATTTTTGCCAAAAAGATACCTGATTCTTTAGGCCTAAATCAATGAAACTTAGGTTTGACCTACAATTCTTAAATTTTCAAGGTCATACAAGATCAGAATAGATTTATCTGAGATTCAAAGGAACGCAGGATAACCAAGGAGGTACCCTGTAATTTTATAAGACCAAAAATTAATTTAAGGGCATAAAGAAACCTGATTTTGTGGGCCTAAATCAATTTAACTTCGGTATGACCAAGTTTTTTTCTGTTTTTCAAGGTTATACAAGGTCAAAATAGGTTCTATAAATATTAAGAGGGGCGGAGGATGACAAAGGAGGGGCCCTGTAATTTTTATGGGTCATAAAAAAATTTTGAGGCATAAAGCCCCCACGAAAAAAATATATATGCCCTTATACATTCTCTGTATATATTTGAGCATATAATCTAATATATATGCAGGAATATATGCTGCATATACTCAAATTCGGAAAAAGATATATACATGGATATATCCTAAGTCATATATGCTGGAATATATGCTAGCATATATACTAACATATATTTTGAAGTATATGGAAATTTGAATTTTCTGCATGCATTTTTGTAGGCATGAAAATCTATTTTTTCACATGTATAATTGTATAGCTATTTGTAAATGTACATATGTAATTTTTTAGGCATATATCTCGGCGTTAACATTTATATAATGGAATAATTCCAATTTTATTTTTGATTACTTATATTTATTTCTTACATTTATTCAATAAGTATATTGTAATGTGCAAAATACAATGTATTAAAGTGAGAAACTAAAAGTAAAATTTATATCCTAACATTTTTAGTTAGAGCAATCAGATATTATAAAAATAATGACACTTAAATAATAAGGCTTAAATATAATAACAGTAACTACCAGAAAAATTTATGACAGAATTACGAGCTTAAAAAATTATATCTTAAGATTATTAATAATGATAACCAACTATTTCTCAGGTTAAAAATTAACTGACATCATAACATAATAATTTAAATGCAAAAATGACATAGTCTGAAATAGTTGAAACACAAAAGTGGTGTCAAATAATATTAAATTAATAATTAATGCAATTATTTCAATTATATTTCATCTGGTTTTTGCTGATTTTCTTTTTCCTGAAATAAGAAATTATTTTAGGCTTTTATTTGTTACAAGATATAAATTTCTATCATTTAAATCATTGAACTTACTTTTTTCTCTTTCCTTGCAAGTGTTCTTAATTTGCCGCATTTATTGTTGATGGCAGTTCCAAAAGGACCCTCTTTAAAATCATCGTGATGAGCTTTGACACTTTCTATAAATAAATAAATAAATAAATTTTTATGACATACATTTGTACTCATTGATTTAATCGATTTTAAATATGTATATCTACATATGTGACATACCTTTAATTGCATCTATTATTTTAGAATCAAGTTTAGCGTACATTTGTGCTTTATCGTCTGTATTTTTGGATTTTCCGCCTTTGTAATTACTTACTAGTAAAATCTCTTCAGGAAAAGCCGAACAGAGCAACGATATTGCCATAGACGTAAAAGAATTTGCCCTTAACGCAGCATCCCACTGATGTCTTTCAATAAAAACACCAGAGCCCTCGTGACCTAACTCTACCTATGAATGTAAGACAATTATTGTTAGCATATACATACATAAACTAATTGATATGGTAAATTAAATTTATTATATATAAATATAAAATTTTTTATAGTAAATATTTGCATACTTGGGTACGTTCAGTTCTTTTTTTAATTTCCGATTTTTTATTTTTAGAAAGTGAAAACTTTTTGTCCATGTTAAAAGATTTAGACTCTGTTGCCAATTTCATAAAATTTTTAACTTCACGCATCGCTACAAGTAATTAAATTTATTAGTCAGAACATATTATATTAAATAATAACTGTAAAAAAAGAAAAAAAAGCAATTATAGCAATACTTTTATCAAAATACTCCTTGGTGACAAATTGTGTTGACACTGGTGCTTCTGTATTTTTCGTGGCTTTATTGGTTACATTTGAATCACACAAGTTCTCGTTAGATTTTTTCTAAAAAAAAAAAAAAAAAAAAAAAAAAA
>CAJNRD030001118.1:16946664-17050235 GCA_905319865.3 Cotesia congregata
CTGTAATTTTTGAAGGCCATAAAAAATTTTTGAGGCATAATGAAATCTGATTTTTTGGGACTATATCAATTGTACTTAGTTTTGACATACTTTTATTGTACTATTAAGGTCATACAAGGTCAGAATAGGTTCAATAAAAATTGAGAGGGAGAGAGAATGACTTAAGAGATACGCTGTGATTTGAAAGTACCATTAAAAAATTTAAGGCCATGAAAAAACCTAATTATTTTAGCCTTAATCGATAATAAGTGGGTTTGACCTACTAATATTGATTCGTCATGGTCTTACAAGCTCGGAATAGGTTTATTAAACATTTAGAGGGACGGTGGATAACTCAAAAGGTTCCCTGTAATTTTATTAGACGAAAAAATAATTTTAAGACACGACAAAACCTGATTTTTTTGGCCTAAATCAATTTTACTTTGGTTTGACCTACTTTTTTATGTTTTTCAAGGTTATGCAAGGTCAAAATAGGTTCTATGAATATTGAGAGAGGCGAAGGATGACACAGAAGGTTCCCTGTAATTTTTGAAGGCCATAAAAAATTTTTGAGGCATAATGAAATCTGATTTTTTGGGACTATATCAATTGTACTTAGTTTTGACATACTTTTATTGTACTATTAAGGTCATACAAGGTCAGAATAGGTTCAATAAAAATTGAGAGGGAGAGAGAATGACTTAAGAGATACGCTGTGATTTTAAAGAACCATTAAAAAATTTAAGGGCATGAAAAAACCTGATTATTTTAGCCTTAATCGATAAAAAGTGGGTTTGACCTACTAATATTGATTCGTCATGGTCTTACAAGCTCGGAATAGGTTTATTAAACATTCAGAGGGACGGTGGATAACTCAAAAGGTTCCCTGTAATTTTATTAGACGAAAAAATAATTTTAAGACACGACAAAACCTGATTTTTTTGGCCTAAATCAATTTTACTTTGGTTTGACCTACTTTTTTATGTTTTTCAAGGTTATGCTATGTCAAAATAGACTCTTTAAATATAGAGAGGGGCGAAAGATCACACAGAAAGTACCCTGTAATTTTATAAGACCAAAAAAAATTTTAGGCTATGAAAAAACCTGATTTTTTGGGCGCAAATCAATTGTAATTGGGTTTGACCTACTTTTTTATGTTTTTCAAGGTTATGCAAGGTCGAAATAGCATCTATAAATATTATGAGGGGCAAAAAATGTCACAGGAGTTGCCCTGTAATTTTTAAAGGCCATAGAAAAATTTAGAGTCTCAAAGAAATCGGATTTTTAGGGCTGATATCAATTGATTTTAGTTTTGATATACTTTTTCTAATTTTTCAAGGTCAAAAGCGGCATGATTGCCGAGCGGACTAAGTCATTATCCCCGCAAGTTTGTTCGTGCACCTTGTCGTGAGGCGAGGGTTCGATCCCCGACGGTTGTTTGAATAGTTCCAACACCTATCGTCGGAGGTCGCTCCGGTATCCGACTGTACTGGCATGGGTTTTCTCTGTGGTTTCCCCATCGTCACTATTCCAATAATCGATAGAAAGGGGTGAGGAATAGGGTGAATACAGTAAAGAAAGCACAAGTCGGTCCACAGCCGTATTGAGAATAGAAGTTATGTGCAAAAAGGTGATGGCAATTATAAAAAAAAAGCGGAGAACATGTTGATAATAAAAAACGGAGAACATGTTGATTATAAAATGAGTTGAACGCAAAAAGAAACAAGTGTTAGTTAAAAAGGCCGAAAAAGCCAGGTATAACATTATGAATGTTATATGATTACAAAAAGTGGCACTTGAGTGGTATTACTTCGGTAAAAGCAAAAAAAGTGGAGAATATGGGTGACAGTCTTGTTAAAACCAAAATAGATAAACAAGTAAAAACGATATAATAATAATAATTTTTCAAGGTCGTACACGTTCAAAATAGGTTTAATAAATATTGAGAGGGTCGGAGGATGTCTTAAGAGTTACGCCGTGATTTTTAAGGATTATGACAAAATTCAAGGGCATAAAGAAACATGATTTATTGGGCCTTAATCAATTGTACTTAGTTTTGACCTACTTTTATTAATTTTTCAAGTTCATACAATGTCAAAATAGGTTCAATAATAATTGAGAGGAAAAAAGAATGACTCAGGAGATACTTTGTATATTTTAAGGACCATAAAAAAATCTTAGGGCATATAAAAACCTGATTCTTTGAGTCTCAATCTAATATACTTCGGTATGACCTACGTTATCTGATTTGTCATTGACATACAAGCTAAGAGTAGCTTTATCAAGAATTGAGATTAACGAAGGAAAAGTCAGCAGGTAACCTGTATTTTTATAAGACCAAAAAGAAATTTTAGGGCATGAAAAAACCTGATTTTTTGGGCCTAAATCAAGTGTACTTAAGTGTGACCTACTTTTATATTTTTTTAAAGGTTATACAACGTCAAAATAGGTTCTATAAATATTGAGAGGGGCGGAGGAAGTTAAACAAGGTTCCCTGTAATTTCTGAGGGCCACAATAAAATTAAATGGCATCAAAAAAACTGATTTTTTGGGCATCAATTAATTGTACTTAGTTTTGACATACTTTTATCAATTCATCAAGGTCGTACACTTCCAAAATAGGTTCAATAAAATTTGAGAGAGACATTGGATGACTTAGAAAATACCCTATGATTTTAAAGGACCATTAAAAATTTTTAGAGCATATAAAAACCTGATTTATTGAGTTTCAATTGATAATAATTGGGTTTTACCTACTTTTATTGATTTGTCAAGGTTACTCAAGGTCAGAATTGGTTTATCGAGAATTCAGATTGACAGAGGATAACTCAAAAGGTACCCTGTAATTTTATCTGACCAAAAAAAAGTTTAAGTGCATGGAAAAACCTGATTTTTTCGGCCTAAATCAATTGAACTTGGGTTTGACCTACTTTTTTCTGATTTTCATGGATATGCAATGTCAAAATAAGTTTTATAAATATTGAGAGGGGAGGAAGATGACACAAAAGATACCATGTAAAACTTAAGGGCCATAAAATAATTTTAGGGCATGAAAAAACCTTATTTTTAGGGCCTAAATCAATTTTACTTAGTGTTGACATTCTTTCATTTATTTTTCATCGGTGTACACAGTCAAAATAGGTTTAATTAAAATCGAAAGCGACATTGAAGGACTTAGGAGATATACTGTAATTGCTAAGGACCATTTAAAAATTTTGGGGCATAAAAAAACCTGATTTTTTGGGCCTAAATCAATTTTACTTAGTTTTGACCTACTTTTATTAATTTTTCGAGGTCATTCAACGTCTAAATCGGTTCAATATAGTTTGAAAGGAAGAGAATGACTCAGAAGATACTGTGTATTTTTTAAGGGCCATAAAAAAATCTAAGGGCATAAAAAGTCAGATTTTTTCAGTCTGAATCAATAATACTCGGGTTTGACATACTTTTATTGATTTGTCAAGGTCATACAAGCATAGGTATATCACAAATTCAGATTAACAAAGGATAACTCAGGAGGTACCCTGTAATTTTATAAGACCAAAAAAAAATTTTAGGGTGTAAAAAAACCTGATTTTTTGGGCCTACATCGATTGTATTTTAGTTTGACCTACTTTTTTTATGTATTACAAGGTTATGCAAGGTCGAAATAGGTTCTATAAATATTAAAAGGGGCAAAAGATGACACAGGAGCTACCCCGTAATTTAATATGACCAAAAAAAAGTTTTAGTGCGTGAAAAAACCTGATTTGTTGGGCTTAAATCAATTGTACTTTGGTTTGACCTACTTTTTTACGTTTTTCAAGGTTATCCACGGTCAGAAAAGGTTCTATCAATATTGAGAGGGAAGAAAGATTTCACATGAGGTACCCTGTAGATTTTTAGGGCTATAAAAGATTTTGAGGGCATGATAAAACCTGATTGTTCGGTCCTGAATTAATTTTACTTGGGTTTGACCTACTTTTTTTCCGTTATTCAAGGTTATACAATCTCAAAATAGGTTCTATAAATATTGAAAGTGGTAAAGAATGACACAGGTGGTGCTCTGTAAATTTTAAGGGCCATAAAAAAATTTTTAAGCACAAAGAAATGTGATTTTTTCGGCCTATATAAATTGTCCTTAGTTTTGACTAACTTTTATTAATTTTTCAAGGTCGTACATGTTCAAAATATGTTTAATGAAAATTGACAGGTACAGTAGATGACTCAGGAGGTACCTTTTGATTTTTAAGGACCATCAAAAAATTTTAAGGCATCAATAAACCTGTATTTTTCGGCCTCAATCAATTATACTTAGTTTTGACCTACTTTTATTAATTTTTCATGGTCATACAACGTCAAAATCGGTTCAACTAAAATTAAGAGCGACATTGGATGACTCAGGAGTTAAAATATCATTGTTAAGGACAATTAAAAAATTTTAGGGCATAAAAAAACTTGATTTTTTGGGCCAAAATCAATTGTACTTGAGTTTGACATACTTTTATTAATTTTTCAAGGTCGTACACGGTTAAAATAGGTTTAATAAAAATCAAGAGCGATATTGGATGACTTAGGAGATACAATGTAATTCTTAAGGAGGTTTAAATAATTTTTAGGCCTAAAAAAACCTTATTTTATTCGGCCTAATTCAATTGTCCTTGGGTTTGACCTACATTTATTAATTTTTCAAGGTCTTACAAGTTCAAAATAAGTTCAATAATAGGTAAGAGGGGCATTGGATGAATGAGGAGGTACTATTCAATTTTTAAGGACCATAAACAAATTTGAGGGCATAAAGAAACCCGATTATTTTTGTCTTAATCCATAAAACGTGCGTTCGACCTACTCTGATTTATTTTCCAAGGACATACAAGGTCAAAATAAGTTTAATGAAAATCTAGAGGGACAGTGGATGACTCAGGAGGTATCCAATGATTTTTAAGGAACATAAAAACATTTTAAGGCATCATGAAACCCGTTCCTTTCGGCCTCAATCAATTATACTTGGTTTTGACCTACTTTTATTAATTTTTCAAGATCATACAAACTCAAAATCGGTTTAATAAAAATTGACAGGGAGTTAATGACTCAGGAAATACTGTGTATATTTCAAGGACCATTAAAAAATCTTAGGGCATAAAAAAGTCAGATTTTTTAAGTCTGTATCGATAATACTCGGGTTTGACCTACTTTTATTGATATGTCAAGGTCATACAAGCACAGCATAGGTATATTCCGAATTCAGATTGACGAATGATAACTCAGAAGGTAACCTGTAATTTTATAAGACCAAGAAAAAACTTTAGGGTGTAAAAAAATCTGATTTTCTGGGCCTAAATCAATTGTACTTGAGTTTGACCTATTTTTTTATGTTCAAGGTCATGTAAGTTCAAAATAGGTTCTTTGAATATTGAGAGGGTCAAAAGATGACATAGGAGGTACTCTGTAATTTTATATGACCAGAAAAAAGTTTAAGTGCATGAAAAAACCTGATTTTATGGGCCTAAATCAATTGTACTTTGGTTTGACCTACTTTTTTATGTTTTTCATGGTTATGCACGGTCAAAATAGATTCTATAAATATTGTAAGGGATGAAAGATGACACAGAAGGTGCCCTGAAGTTTTTGAGGACGATTAAATAATTTTAGGGCATGAACAAACCTGATTTTTTGCGCCTAAATCAATTAAACTTGGGTCTGACGTACTTTTTTATGTTTTTCAAGGTAATGCATTATTAAAATAGGTTTAATAGAAATTGAGGGGGCAGTGGATGACTCAGAAGGTATCCATTAATTTTAAAGGACCATAAAAGAATTTTAAGGAACCAAGAAACCTGATTTTTTGGGCCTGAATTAGTTATACAACGTTGACCTAATTTTTTAGGTTTTTTTTGGTTATACAAGGTCAAAATAGGTACTACAAATATTGAGAAAGGCGGAGGATAACAGGAGGTGCCCTGTAATTTTTGAGGGGCATGAAAATGTTTTGAGGCATACAGAAACCTGATTTTTTGGGCCTCAATCAATTGTACTTAGGTTTGATCTACTTTTATTAATTTTTCAATGTCATTTAAGGTCAATATTTTCCTTACTTAAGATAAAAAATTACCTTGAATTTAAGGACCATAAAAGAATCTTAGGGCATATAAAAAACTGATTTTTTCAGTCTCAATCGATAAAACTTGGGTTTGACATGCTTTTATTGATTTGTCAAGGTCATACAAGCTCATCATAGGTTCATCAAGAATTCAGATTGACGGAGGATAACTCAGAAGGTACTTTTTAATTTTATAAGACCAAAAAATATTTTAGGGCATGAAAAAACCTGATTTTATGGGCCTAAATCAATTGTACTCTGGTTTAACCAAATTTTTTACGATTTTCAAGATTATTCAAAGTCAAAATACGTTCTAAAAATATTGAAAGGGGCGGAAAAGGACACACGAGGTATCCTTTATCTTCTGAGAGCCATAAAAGAATTTTAGGGCATGAAAAAACCTGATTTTTTCAACATAAATAAACTTTACTTGGGTTTGAACGACTTTTTTTTTTATTTTCAAGGTTATACAAGGTCAATATAGGTTCTATAAACATTAAAAGGCATGAAGGATGACACGTAAGGTGCTCTGTGAATTTTAATGGCCATAAAAAAATTTTGAGGTATAAAGAATTCTGATTTTTTCGGCCTATATCGATTGTACTTAGTTTTTACATACTTTTATTAATTTTTCAAGGTTGTACACGTTCAAAATAGGTTTAATGAAAATTAAGAGCGACATTGGATGACTCAGAAGATATACTGTAACTGCTACGAACCATTAAAAAATTTTGGGGCATAAAAAAACTTGATTTTTTGGGCCTAAATCAATTGTACTTGAGTTTGACATACTTTTATTAATTTTTCATGGTCGTACAACGTTAAAATAGGTTCAATGAAAATTGAAAGCGACATTGGATGACTTAGGAGATACACTTTAATCGTTGGGGACGATTAAAAAATTTTGGGGCATAAAAAAACCTGATTTTTTGGGCCTAAATGAATTGTACTTGGGTTTGACCTACTTTTATTAATTTTTTAAGGTCTTACAAGGTCAAAATAGGTTCAATAAAAATTAAGAGGGACAGTCAATTACTTAGGAGGTACTATTTGATTTCTAAGAACCATAAACAAATTTTAGGGTTTACGAAAACCTGATTTTTTGGGCCAAAAAAAAATTTTGACACATAAAGAAATCTGATTTTTTGGGCCTATATCAATTGTATTTAGTTTTGACATACTTTTATCAATTTTTCAAAGTCGTACACGGTCAAAATAGGTTAAATGAAAATTGAGAGGTTCATCAAGAGTTCAGATTGACGAAAAATAACTCAGAAAGTACCCTTTAATTTTATGAGACCAAAATAAAATTTTAGGGCATGAAATAACGTGATTTTTAGGCCTAATTCAACTGTATTGCGTTTGACCTATTTTTTTATGTTTTTCAAGGTTATGCAAGGTCATAATAGGTTCTATATATATTGAGAAGGGCAGAAGGTGACACACGAGTTGCCCTATAGTTTTTAAGGGCCATATAAGAATTTTAGGGCATGAAAAAACCTGATTTTTTGAGCCTAAATCAATTTTACTTGGGTTTGACCGAATTTTTTTCTGTTTTTCAAGCTTATACATGGTTAAAAAAGGTTCTATAAATATTAAGAGGAGCGGAAGATGACACAGGAGTTGCCCTATAATTTTTATGAGCCATAAAAAAATTAGAGGCGTAGAGAAATCTCATTTTTTGGGCCTATATCAAATGTACTTAGTTTTGACCTACGTTTATTAATTTTTCAAGTTCATACAAGGTCCAAATAGGTTCTATATATATTAAGAGGGGCGGAGGAAGACACAGAAGGTTCCCTGAAATTGTTTAGGGCCATAAAAAAATTTTAAAGCATCAAGAAACCTGATTTTGTGGGCTTCAATCGATTGTACGTAGTTTTGACATACTTTTATTAATTTTTCAAGTTCATACAAGGTCCAAATAGGTTCAATAAAAATTGAGAGAGGGAAAAAATGACTGAGGAGATATTTTGTATATTTTAAGGACCATAAAAAATTCTTGGGGCAAATAAAAACCTGATTTTTTGAGTCTCAATCGATAATACTTGGGTTCGACCTACTATTATTGATTTGTCAAGGTCATACAAGGTCAGAATAGGTAAATCAAGAATTCAAATAGACGGACGATAACTCAGGAGGTACCCTGTAATTTTGTAAGCCCAAAATAATAATTTTTAGGCATGAAGAAACCTCATTTTTTGGGCCTATATCAATTGTACTTAGTTTTGACATACTTTTATTAATTTTTCGAGGTCGTACACGGTCAAAGTAGGTTCATTAAAAATTTAGAGAGACATTGGAAGACTTAAGAGATAAACTGTAAAAAATAAGGACCATTAAAAATTTTAAGGCATAAAAAAACCTTATTTTTTGGGCCTAAATCAATTGTACTTGGGTTTGAACTACTATTATTAATTTTTCAAGGTCTTACAAGGTCAAAATAGGTTCAATGAAACTTATGAGGGACAGTGGATGACTTAGGAGTTACAATTTAATTTTTCAGGACCATAAACAAATTTTAGGGCATTAGGAAACCAGAATTTTTAAGCCTATGTCCATTATCCGTCGGTCTGACATACTTTTCTTGATAATTCAAGGTCATGCAAGGTCAAAATCGGTTGAATAAATATTGTAAGGGACGGAGTATGTCTACAAAAATACGTTGTAATTATTAAGGAATATAAAAAAATTCGAGGGCAAACAGAAACCTGATTCTTTCGGCCTAAATCTATAAAACATAGGTTTGACCAACATTTCATAATTTTTCAATGTTATACAATGTCAGAATAGATATATCTATTATTCAAAGGCACGCAGGATAGCTCAGGAGGTACCCTGTAATTTTATAACACCAAAAATTAATGTATGGGCATGAAAAAACGTGATTTTTTGGGCCTCAAACAATTGTACGTAGTTTTGACCTAATTTTATTAATTTCTCACAGTCATACAACGTCAAAATAATTTCAATAAAAATTGAGCGGGGGAGAGAATGACTCAGGAGATACTGTGTTCATTTTATGGACAAAAAAAAATCTTAGGGCATGTAAAAACCTGATTTATTGAAACTCAATCGATAATAATTGGGTTTTACTTACTTTTATTGATTAGGCTAGGTCATAAAAGCTCAGCATCGGTTTATCAAGAATATAGAAGAACGAAAAATAACCCAGGAGGCACTTGTTAATTTTATAAGACAAATCAAAATTTTAGGGCATGAAAAAACCTGATTTATTGGGCTTAAATCAATTGTACTTGCGTTTGACATACTTTTTTATGTATTTCAAAGTTATACGAGGTCAAAAGTGGTTCTATAAATATTAAGAGGTGCGAAAGATGACACAGAAAGTTCCCTGTAATTTTCAAGGACCATAAAAAAATTTTAAGGCATCAAGAAACATGATTTTTCGGGCCTCAATCAATTGTACTTAGTTTTGACGTACATTTATTAATTTTTCAAGGTCCTAGAATATCAAAAAAGGATTCATAAAAATTGAGAGGAATGGAGGGAGACAAAGGAGGTTCCCTGTAAAATTGAGAGTCCATAAAAAAATTTTAAGGCATCGAGAAACATTATTTGTTGGGCCTCAGTCTATCGTACTTAGTTTTAACATACTTTTATTAATTTTTCCAAGTCGTCCACGGTCAAAATAGGTTCTTTAAATAGTAGAAGAGCCGTAAGTTGGTACAGAGAGTCCCTAAAATTTTGTAAGACAAAAAAAAATTTTAGGGCATGAAAAACTCTGATTATTTAGGAGTAAATCAATTGTACTTGGGTTTGACCTACTTTATTATGTTTTTCATGGTTACGCAAGGTTGAAATTTAGTTCTATAAGTATTAAAAGCGCTGGAAGATGACACAGGAGTCACCCTGTAATCTTAAAGGGGCATAAAAAAATTTTGAGTCATAAAGAAATCTGATTTTTAGGGCCGATATCAATTTTTTTTAGTTTTGATATACTTTTATTAATTTTTCAAGGTCATACATGATTAAAATAGATTCCATATACATCGAGAGGGGCAAAAGAAGACACAGGAGGTTCCCTGTAATTTTTAAGGAACATAAAAGAATTTTAGGGTATGAAAAAACCTGATGTTTAAGGCCTAAATCTATTTTACTTGGGTTTGACGTACTTTTTTTCTGTTTTTCAACGTAAGGCAAGGTCAAAATAGGTTCTATAAATAATGAAAGGGCCGTTAGAATTACACAGGGAGTACCCTGTAAGTTTATAAGACAAAAAAAAATTTTAGGGCATGAACAAACCCCTGATTTTTTGGACCTAAATAAATTTTACTCGGGTTTGACCTACTTTTTTTTCTGTTTTTCAACTTAATGCAAGATCAAAATAAGTTCTATAAATAATAAGAGGGGCGTAGGACGACAAAGAGAGTAACCTGTCAGTTTATAAGACCAAAATAATATTTTTTGGCATAAAAAAACCTGATTTTTTGCGACTAAATCAGTTGTACTTAGCTTTGAAATACTTTTTCACTTTTTTCAAGGTTATGCAAGGTCTAAATAGATTCTATCAATATTTAGAGATGCGCAAGATGACACAGGGGGTTCTCTTTAGTTCTTGAGGGCCATAAGAGAATTTAAGGGCATGAGAAAACCTTATTTTTTGGGCCTAAATCAATTTTACATGGGTTTGATCTACTTATTTTATGTTTTTCAACGTTATGCAAGGTGAAAATAGGTTCTATAAATATTGAGAGGGGCGAGAGATGACTCACAAGGTGCCCTTTACTTTTTGAGGGCCATAAAAGAATTTTAGGGCATGGAAAAAGCTGATTTTTTAGGCCTAAATCATTTTTACTTCGGTTTGACCTAATTTTTTGTGTTTTTCAACGGTATACAAGGTCAAAATAGGTTCTATAAATAATAAGAGGGGCGTCAGATGACACAGGAAGTACTCTGTCATTTGAGACCAAAAAAAAATTTTAGGGCATAAAAGACCTGATTTTTTGGGACTAAATCAATTGTACTTAGGTTTGACTTACTTCTTTATGTTTTTCAAGATTATGCAAATCAAAATAGGTTCTATAAATATTAGGAGGTGCAGAAGATGACACAGGAGGTTTCCTGTAATTTTTGAAGACCATAAAAAAATTTTAAGGCATCAAGGAACATCATTTTTCGGGCGTCAATCAATTGTACTTAGTTTTGACATACTTTGATGAATTTTTAATGGTCATACAAAGTCAAAACAGGTTCCATAAACATTAAGAGGGGCAGAGAAAGACACAGAAGATTCCCTATAGTTTTTAAGGGCCATGAAAGAATTTTAGGGTATGAAAAAACCTGATTTTTTTGGCCTAAAACTATTTACACTTGGGTTTGACCTACTTTTTTCTGTTTTTCAATGTTAGGCAAGGTCAAAATAGGTTCTATAAATGTAAAGAGGAGCGGGAGAAGAGAAACGCGGTGTCCTTCAGTTTTTGAGGGCCATCAAATAATTTAAAGGCATGAAAAAACCTGATTTTGTAGGCCTAAATCAATTGTCCTTGGGTTTGACCTACTTTTTTATGTTTTTCAAGGTTATGCACAGTCAAAATTCGTTTTTTAAATATTGACAACCAAGAAAGATGGCACAGGAAGTGGCCTGTAGTTTTTAAGGGCCATAAAAGATTTTTAGGGCATGAAAAAACCTAATTGTTTGGGCCTAATTCAATTTTACTTGGGTTTGACCTACTTTTTTCTTTTTTTCAACGTTATGCAAGGTCAAAATAGGTTCTATAAATAATGAAAGGGGCGTAAGATGACACAGGGAGAAACCTGTCATTTTATAAGACAAAAAAAAATTTCAGGGCATGAAAAAACCTGATTTTTTGGAACTAAATCAATTGTACTTAGGTTTGACCTTCTTTTTTATGATTTTCAAGGTTATGCAAGGTCAAAATAGGTTCCATGAAAATTAAGAGGAGCGGAGAAAGACACAGAAAATTTCCTGTAATTTTGAGGGACCATAAAAAAATTTTAAGGCTTCAAGAAACATTATTTGTTGGGCCTCAATCAATCGTACATAGTTTTGACATACTTTCATTAATTTTTCAAAGACGTCCACGGTCAAAATAGGTTCTATAAATATTAAGAGGGCCGTAAGTTGACACATAAAGTACCCTGTAATTTTATAAGACAAAAAAAAATTTTAGGGCATGAAAAAACCTGATTTTTTGGGACTAAATCAATTGTACTTGGGTTTGACCTACTATTTTTGTTTTTAATGATTACGCAAGGTCAAAATAGGTACTATAAATATTAGAAGGGGCGGAAAATGACACAGAAGGTGCCCTGTGATTTTTAAGGGCCATAAAAATTTTTGAGTCATAAAGACATCTGATTTTTAGGGCCGATATAAATTGGTTTTAATTTTGAAATACTTTAATTAGTTTTTCAAGGTCATACATGGATAAAATAGGTTCCATATATATCGAGAGGGTCGAAGAAAGACACAGGAGGTTCCCTGTAATTTTTTGAGGTCCAAAATAAAATTTTAAGGTATCATTAAACATCATTTTTCGGGCCTCAATCAATTGTACTTAGTTTTGTCGTACTTTTTTTAATTTTTCAAGGTCATACAAGGTCAAAACAGGTTCCATATATATTGAGAGGGGCAAAGAAACTCACAGGAGGTATCCTGATATTTTTAAGGGCCATAAAAAAATTTTACGCCATCAAGAAACATTATTTTTTGCGCATCAATCAATTGTACTTAGTTTGGACATAAATTATTAATTTATCAAGGTCTTCCACGGTCAAAATAGGTTATATAAATAGTAAGATGGGAGAAAGATGACACAGGAGGTTCCCTGTATATTTTAATGGCCATAAAAGATATCTAGGGCATGAAACAACCTGATTTTTTTCCCTAAATCTATTTTACTTCGGTTTGATCTAGTTTTTTTCTGTTTTTCAACGTTAGGCAAGGTCAAAATATGTTCTATAAATAATAAGAGGGGCTTCAGATGACACAATAAGTAACCTGTTATTTTATGAGATCAAAAAAAAATTTTAGGACATGAAAAATCCTGATTTTTCGGGACTAAATCAATTGTACTTAGGTTTGACATACTTATTTATGTTTTTCAAGGTTATACAAGGCCAAAAGTCGTTCTATTAATTTAAAGAGGTTTGAAAGATGACACAGGAAGTTTCCTGTTATTTTTGAGGAGCATAAATAAATTTTAAGGCATCAAGAAACATGATTTTTCGGGCCTCAATCAATTGTACTTACTTTTGACCTACTTGTATTAATTTTTCAAGGTCTTAGAAAGTCAAAATAGGTTCCATAGATATTAAGAAGAGCGAAGGGAGACACAGAAGGTTCCTTGTTATTTTTAGGGTCAATAAAACAATTTTAAAGCATCAAGACACATTATTTGTTGGGCCTCAATCAATCGTACTTAGTTTAGGCATATTTTTAATAATTTTTCAAAGTCGTCCACGGTCAAAATAGGTTCTATAAATATTTAGAGGGCCGTAAGTTGACACAAAGTGTATCCTGTGATTTCATAAGATAAAAAAAAAATTTTAGGGCATGAAAAAACCTGATTTTTTTGGACAAAATCAATTGTACTTGGGTTTGACCTACTTTATTTTGTTTTTCATCGTTACGCAAGGTCAAAATAGGTACTATAAATATTAGAAGGAGCGAAAGATAACACAGAAAGTGCCCAGTAAATTTTAAGGGCCATAAAAAAAATTTGAGTCATAAAGAAATCTGATTTTTAGGGCCGATATATTTTGGTTGTAATTTTGAAATACTTTTATTAATTTTTCAAGCTTATACATGGTTGAAATAGGTTCCATATACATTGAAAGGGTCGGAAGAAGACACAGAAGGTTCCCTGTTATTTTTGAGGGCCAAAATAAAATTTTAAGGTATCAAGAAACATCATTTTTCGGGCCTTAATCAATTGGACTTAGTTTTAACCTACTTTTATTAATTTTTCTTAGTCATACAAGGTCAAAATAGTTTCCATAAATTTTGATAGGGGCAGAGGAAGCCACAGGAGGTTCCTTGTGATTTTTAAGAGCCATAAAAAAATTTTAAAGCATCAAGAAACATTAATTTTTAGGCATAAATCAATTGTTCATAATTTGGACATACTTTTATTAATTTTTCAATGTCTTCCACATTTAAAATTGGTTTTCTAAATATTGAGATGGGAAAAAGATGACACAGGAGGTTCCCTGTAGTTTTTAAGGGCCATAAAAGAATTTTAGGGCAAGAAAAAACCTGATTTCTTGGGCCTAAATCTATTTTACTTGGGTTTGAGCTACTTTTTTTCTGTTTTTCAACGTTAGGCATGGTCAAAATAGGTTCTATAAATAGTGAGATGCGCGTCAGATGACACAGAGGGTGACCTGTCAATTTATGACATAAAAAAATAATTTTAGGGCATGAAAATTCCTGATTTTTCGGGACTAAATCAATTGTACTTAGGTTTGACCTACTTATTTATGTTTTTCAAGGATATGCATGGCCAAAAGTCGTTCTAGAAATCTGAAGATGTTCGGAAGATGACACAGGAGTTTCCCTGTAATTTTTGAGGACCATAAAAAAATTTGAATGCATCAAGAAACATGATTTTTCGGGCCTCAATCAATTGTACTTACTTTTGACCTACTTGTATTGATTTTTCAAAGTCTTAAAAAGTCAAAATAGGTTCCATAGATATTAAGAGGAGCAAAGGGAGACACAGGAGGTTCCTTGTTATTTTTAGAGTCAATAAAACAATTTTAAGGCATCAAGATACATTATTTGTTGGGCCTCAATCAATCGTACTTAGTTTAGACATACTTTTAATAATTTTTCAAAGTCTTCCACGGTCAAAATAGGTTCTATAAATATTGAGAGGGCCGTAAGTTGACACAGAGAGTACCCTGTAATTTTATAAGGAAAAAAAAATTTAGGGCATAAAAAAACCTGATTTTTTGGAACTAAATCAATTGTACTTGGGTGTGACCTACTTTATTATGTTTTTCATGGTTACGCAAGGTTAAAATAGGATCTATAAATATAAAGAGGTGCGGAAGATGACACAGGAGGTACTCTTTAGTTTTTGAGGGCCATAAAAGAATTTTAGGGCATAAAAAAATCCGATTTTTTGGGCCTAAATCAATTTTACTTGGGTTTGACCTACTTTCTTATGTTTTTCAACGTTATGCAGGTCAAAATAGGTTCTATATATATTAAAAAGGACGAAAGGTGACGAACAAGGTGACCTATAATCCTTAAGGGCCATAAGAGAATTTGAGGCCATGGAAAAACCTGATTTTTTGGGCCTATATCATTTTTTCTTGGGTTTGACCTATTTTTTTGTGTTTTTCAACGTGATTCAAGGTCAAAATAGGTTCTATAAATAATAATAGGGGCGTCAGATGACTCAGGGAGTACCCTGTCATTTTATGAGAACAAAAAAAAGTTTTAGGGCATGAAAGACCTGATTTTTTGAGTCTAAATAAATTGTACTTAGGTTTGACTCACTTTTTTATGTTCATCAACGTTATGCAAGGTCAAAATAGGTTTTATAAATATTGAGAGGGGCAGCAGATGACACACGAGGTGCCCTTCCGTTTTTGAAGGCCATAAAAGATATTTATGGCATGAAAACACCTGATTTTTGGGCCCTAACTCAGTTATACTTAGATTTAACTTATTTTTTTGTGTTTTTCAACGTTATGCGAGGTCAAAATAGATTCTATCAATAATAAGAAGGGCGTCAGATGAGACAGGAAATACCCTGTCATTTTATAAGACCAAAAAAAATTTTAGGGCATAAAAGACCTGATTTTTCGGGCCTCAATCAATTGTACTCAGTTTTGACCTACTTCTATTAATTTTTCAAGGTCACTGAAGGTCAAAATAGGTTCCATAAAAATTGAGAGGAGCGGAGGGAGACACAGGTTCCCCGTAATTTTTAGGGTCCATAAAAAAATTTTAAGGCATCAAAAAACATTATTTGTTGCGCCTCAATCAATTGTACTTAGTTTTGACATACTCCTATTAATTTTTCGAAGACGTCCACTGTCAAAATAGGTTTTATAAATAATAAGAGGGCCGTCAGATGACACAGAGAGTACCCTGTAATGTTATGAGACAAAAAAAAGTTTTAGGGCATGAAAAAACCTGATTTTTTGGGACTAAATCAATCGAACTTGTGTTTGACATACTTTATTATGTTTATCATGGTTACGCAAGGTTAAAATCGGTTCTGTAAATATTAAAATGGGCGGAAGATGGCACAGAAGGTGCCCTGTGATTTTTAAGGGCCATTAAAATATTTTGAGTCGTAAAGAATTTTGGATTTAGGGACGGTATCAATTGGTTTTAATTTTGAAATACTTTTATTAATTTTTCAAGGTTATACATAGTTGAAATAGGTTCCATATACAACGAAAGGGTCGAAGGAAGACACAGGAGGTTCCCTGTAATTTTTGATGGCCAAAATAAAATTGTAAGGTATCAAGAAACATCATTTTTCGGGCCTCAATCGATTGAACTTAGTTTGAAACTTTTTTTATTAATTTTTCTAAGTCATACAAGGTCAAAATAGCTTCCATAAATTTTGAGAGTGGCAGAGAAAGACACAGGAGGTTCCCTGTTATTTTTAAGGTCTATAAAAAAATTTTAAGGCATCAAGAAAAATTATTATTCGGGCATCAATCAATTGTACTTAGATTGGACATACTTTTATTAATTTTTCAACGTCTTCCACCGTCAAAATTGGTTTTATAAATATTGAGATGGAACAAAGATGACACAGAAGGTTCCCTGTAGTTTTTAATGGCCATAAAACATATCTAGGGCATGAAACAACCTGATTTTTTTCCCTAAATCTATTTTACTTGGGTTTGACCTAGTTTTTTTCTGTTTTTCAACGTTAGGCAAGGTCAAAATAGGTTCTATAAAAAATAAAAGGGGCTTCAGATGACACAAAAAGTAACCTGTTATTTGATAAGATCGAAAAAAAATTTTAGGACATGAAAAATCCTGATTTTTCGGGACTAAATCAATTGTACTTAGGTTTGACATACTTATTTATGTTTTTCAAGGTTATACAAGGCCAAAAGTCGTTCTATTAATTTAAAGAGGTTCGGAAGATGACACAGGAGTTTCCCTGTAATTTTTGAGGACCATAAAAAAATTTTAAGGCATCAAGAAACATGATTTTTCGGGCCTCAATCAATTGTACTTACTTTTGACCTACTTGTATTAATTTTTCAAGGTCTTAGAAAGTCAAAATAGGTTCCATAGATATTAAGAAGAGCGAAGGGAGACACAGAAGGTTCCTTGTTATTTTTAGGGTCAATAAAACAATTTTAAAGCATCAAGACACATTATTTGTTGGGCCTCAATCAATCGTACTTAGTTTAGGCATACTTTTAATAATTTTTCAAAGTCGTCCACGGTCAAAATAGGTTCTATAAATATTTAGAGGGCCGTAAGTTGACACAAAGAGTACCCTGTGATTTCATAAGATGAAAAAAAAATTTTAGGGCATGAAAAAACCTGATTTTTTTGGACTAAATCAATTGTAATTGGGATTGACCTACTTTATTTTGTTTTTCATGGTTACGCAAGGTCAAAATAGGTACTATAAATATTGAGAGGAGCGGAAGATAACACAGAAAGTGCCCAGTAAATTTTAAGGGCCATAAAAAAAATTTGAGTCATAAAGAAATCTGATTTTTAGGGCCGATATATTTTGGTTTTAATTTTGAAATACTTTTATTAATTTTTCAAGCTTATACATGGTTGAAATAGGTTCCATATACATTGAAAGGGTCGGAAGAAGACACAGAAGGTTCCCTGTTATTTTTGAGGGGCAAAATAAAATTTTAAGGTATCAAGAAACATCATTTTTCGGGCCTCAATCAATTGGACTTAGTTTTAACCTACTTTTATTAATTTTTCTTAGTCATACAAGGTCAAAATAGTTTCCATAAATTTTGATAGGGGCAGAGGAAGCCACAGGAGGTTCCTTGTAATTTTTGAAGGCCATAAAAAAATTTTAAAGCATCAAGATCATTAATTTTTAGGCATCAATCAATTGTTCATAATTTGGACATACTTTTATTAATTTTTCAATGTCTTCCACATTTAAAATTGGTTCTATAAATATTGAGATGGGAAAGAGATGACACAGGACGTTCCCTGTAGTTTTTAAGGGCCATAAAAGAATTTAAGGGCACGAAAAAACCTGATTTCTTGGGCCTAAATCTATTTTACTTGGGTTTGACCTACTTTTTTTCTGTTTTTCAACGTTAGGCATGGTCAAAATAGGTTCTATAAATAGTAAGAGGTGCGTCAGATGACACAGAGAGTGACCTGTCAATTTATGACATGAAAAAATAATTTTAGGGCATGAAAATTCCTGATTTTTCGGGACTAAATCAATTGTACTTAGGTTTTACCTACTTATTTATGTTTTTCAAGGTTATGCAAGGCCAAAAGTCGTTCTAGAAACCTGAAGAGGTTTTAAAGATGACACAGGAGTTTCCCTGTAATTTTTGAGGACCATAAAAAAATTTAAATGCATCAAGAAACATGATTTTTCGGGCCTCAATCAATCGTACTTAGTTTAGACATACTTTTAATAATTTTTCAAAGTCTTCCACGGTCAAAATAGGTTCTATAAATATTGAGAGGGCCGTAAGTTGACACAGAGAGTAACCTGTAATTTTATAAGGAAAAAAAAATTAAGGGCATAAAAAAACCTGATTTTTTGGGACTAAATCAATTGTACTTGGGTTTGACCTACTTTCTTATGTTTTTCAACGTTATGCAAGGTCAAAATATGTTCTATATATATTAAGAAGGACGAAAGGTGACAAACGAGGTGACCTATAATTCTTAAGGGCCATAAAAGAATTTTAGGCCATGGAAAAACCTGAATTTTTGGGCCTATATCATTTTTACTTGGGTTTGACCTATTTTTTTCTGTTTTTCAACGTGATTCAAGGTCAAAATAGGTACTTTAAATAATAAGAGGGGCGTCAGATGACTCAGGGAGTACCCTGTCATTTTATGAGAACAAAAAAAAGTTTTAGGGCATGAAAGACCTGATTTTTTGAGTCTAAATAAATTGTACTTAGGTTTGACTCACTTTTTTATGTTCATCAACGTTATGCAAGGTCAAAATAGGTTTTATAAATATTGAGAGGGGCAGGAGATGACACACGAGGTGCCCTTCCGTTTTTAAAGGCCATAAAAGATTTTTAGGGCATGAAAACTCCTGATTTTTGAGCCCTAACTCAGTTTTACTTAGATTTAACCTATTTTTTTGTGTTTTTCAACGTTTTGCGAGGTGAAAATAGATTCTATCAATAATAAGAAGGGCGTCAGATGACACAGGGAATACCCTGTCATTTTATAAGACCAAAAAAAAACTTTAGGGCATAAAAGACCTGATTTTTCGGGCCTCAATCAATTGTACTCAGTTTTGACCTACTTCTATTAATTTTTCAAGGTCACTGAAGGTCAAAATAGGTTCCATAAAAATTGAGAGGAGCGGAGGGAGACACAGGTTCCCCGTAATTTTTAGGGTCCATAAAAATTTTAAGGCATCAAGAAACATTATTTGTTGGGCCTCAATAAATTGTACTTAGTTTTGACATACTCCTATTAATTTTTCGAAGACGTCCAGTGTCAAAATAGGTTTTATAAATAATAACAGGGCCGTAAGATGACACAGAGAGTACCCTGTAACTTTATGAGACAAAAAAAAATTTTAGGGCATGAAAAAACCTGATTTTTTGGGACTAAATCAATCGAACTTGGGTTTGACATACTTTATTATGTTTATCATGGTTACGCAAGGTTAAAATCGGTTCTGTAAATATTAAAATGGGCGGAAGATGGCACAGAAGGTGCCCTGTGATTTTTAAGGGCCATTAAAATATTTTGAGTCATAAAGAATTCTGATTTTTAGGGCCGGTATCAATTGGTTTTTAATTTTGAAATACTTTTATTAATTTTTCAAGGTTATTCATAGTTCAAATAGGTTCCATATACATCGAAAGGGTCGGAGGAAGACACAGGAGGTTCTCTGTAATTTTTGATGGCCAAAATAAAATTGTAAGGTATCAAGAAACATCATTTTTCGGGCCTCAATCGATTGAACTTAGTTTGAAACTTTTTTTATCAATTTTTCTAAGTCATACAAGGTCAAAATAGCTTCCATAAATTTTGAGAGTGGCAGAGAAAGACACAGGAGGTTCCCTGTTATTTTTAAGGTCCATAAAAAAATTTTAAGGCATCAAGAAAAATTATTTTTTGGGCATCAATCAATTGTACTTAGATTGGACATACTTTTATTAATTTTTCAACGTCTTCTACCGTCAAAATTAGTTCTATAAATATTGAGATGGGAGAAAGATAACACAGGAGGTTCTCTGTAGTTTTGAAGGGCCATAAAACAATTTTAGAGCATGGAAAAACCTGATTTCTTGGGCCTAAATCAATTTTACTTGGGTTTGACCTACTTTCTTATGTTTTTCAACGTTATGCAAGGTCGAAATAGGTTCTATGAACAATTAGAAGGGGCGTCAGATGACACAGAGAGTGACCTGTCATTTTATGAGATCAAAAAAAAATTTTAGGGCATGAAAAATCCTGATTTTTTGGGACTAAATCTATTGTACTTAGGTTTGACGTACTTTTTTATGTTTTTCAAGGTTATGCAAGGTCAAAATTGGTTCTTTCAATATAAAGAGGTGCGGAAGATGATACAGGAGGTTTCTTGTTATTTTTGAGGACCATAGAAAAATTTTAAGGCATCAAGAAACATGATTTCGCGATCCTCAATAAATTTTTCAAGGTCATAGAGGGTCAAAATAGGTTCCATAGATATCAAGAGAAGCGAAGGGAGACACAGGAGGTTCCTTGTTATTTTTATGGTCTATAAAACCATTTTAAGGCATCAAGAAACATTATTGGTTGGGCCTCAACCGATCATACTTAGTTTAGACATACATTTATTAATTTTTCACCTACATTATTATGTTTTTCATGGTTACGCAAGGTAAAAATAGGATCTATGAATATAAGAAGGTGCGGAAGATGACACAGGAGGTGCCCTTTAGTTTTCGAGGGCCATAAAAGAATTTTAGGCCATGAAAAAACCTCATTTTTTCGGCCTAAATGATTTTCACTTGAGTTTGACCTAATTTTTTATGTTTTTTAACGTGATACAAGGTCAAAATAGGTTCTATACATAATAAGAGTGTTTTCAGATGACTCAGCGAGTACCCAGTTATTTTATGAGACCAAAAAAAAGTTTTAGGGCATAAAAGACCTGATTTCTTGGGACTAAATAAATTAAACTTAGGTTTGACATACTTCTTTAAGTTTTTCTACGTTATGCAAATCAAAATACGTTCTATGAATATAAGGAAGTGCAGAAGATAACACAGGAGGTTTCCTGTAATTTTTTAAGACCATAATAAAATTTTAAGGCATCAAGAAACATCATTTTTCGGGCCTCAATCAATTGTACTTAGATTTGACCTACTTTTATTAATTTTTCAAGGTAATACAACGTCAAAATATGTTCCACGATATTTAAGAGGTGCAAAGAAAGACACAGGAGGTTTCTTCAAATATTCAAGGGCCATAAAAAAATTTTAAGCCCTCAAGAAACGTTATTTATTGGATATCAATCAATTGTACTTAGTTTGGACATAATTTTATTAATTTTTCAAGGTCTTCTACAGTCAAATTTGGTTCTATAAATATTGAGATGGGAGAAAGATGACACAGAAGGTTCCCTGTGATTTTTAATGGCCATAAAAGAATTTTAGGGCATGAAAAAACCTGATTTCTTGTGCCTAAATCGATTTTACTTGGGTTTGACCTACTTTTTTTCTGTTTTTCAACGTCAGGCAAGGTCAAAATGGGTTTTATAAATAATGAGAGGGGCGTCAGATGACACAGATAGTAACCTGTTATTTTATGAGATCAAAAAAAAATTTTAGGGCATGAAAAATCCTGATTTTTTGGGAATAAATCAATTGGACTTACGTTTGACCTACTTGTTTATATTTTTGAAGGTTATGCAAAAACAAAAGTGGTTCTATAATTATAAAGAGGTGCGGAAGATGATAAAGGAGGTTCCCTGTTATGTTTGAGGGCCATAAAAGAATTTTAAGGCATCAAAAAACATGATTTTCCGGGCCTCAATCAATTGTACTTGGGTTTGACCTAGTTTTTTTCTGTTTTTCACCGTTATGCAAGGTCAAAATAGGTTTTTCTAAATATCGAGAAGGCCAAGAGATGACACACGAGGTACACTTCAGTTTTTTAAGGCCATAAAAGAATTTTAGGGCATTTGAAAACCTGATTTTTTGGGCCTCAATCATTTTTACTTGGGTTTGACCTATTTTTTTGTGTTTTTCAACGTGATACAAGGTCAAAATACGTTCTATAAATAATAAGAGTGGTGTTATATGACTCAGGGAGTAACCTGTTATTTTATGAGACCAAAAAAAAGATTTAGGGCATAAAAGACGTGATTCGATGGCACTAAATCAATTGTACTTTGGGTTGACTTACTTTTTTATATTTTTCGAGGTTATTCTAATCGAAATAGGTTCTATAAATATTAAAAGCTGCAAAAGATGACACAGGAGGTTCCCTGTAATTTTTTAAGACCATAAAAATGTTTTAAGGCATCGAGAAACATCATTTCGTGATAAATCAAGATAAGAATATGGTTAAATTAAATGATGTATTTGATCTCTTAAATTTAATTAATTTTTAGTGGTTATTCTTGGTACTTAGATAGTTTTTAAGTTACTAGTCACTACAGCATTAGTTAATAATGATGATAGCTTCCAGCGATAGCTATTTTTATAAGTTTACAATCATTGCGTATAATTTTCTTTTTATTGTATTATAAAATTTTGTACTTTTGTTAAACTTGCCATCTGGCCAGCAGGCTTTGGCATAAATAAAATGAATCTGAATCTGAATCTGAATTTTTCGGGCCGAAATCAATTGTACTTAGTTTTGACCTACTTTCATTAATTTTTCAAGGTCATACAACGTCAAAATATGTTCCGTAAAAATCAAAAGCGGCAGAGAAAGACACAGAAGGTTTCCTGAAATTTTTAAGGGCCATAAAAAAATTTTAAGGCATCAAGAAACATTATTTTATGGATATCAATCAATTGTACTTAAGTTGGACATGACTTAATTAATTTTTCAAGGTCTTCTACTGTCAAAATAGGATCTATAAATAATACGATGGGAGAGAGAAGACACAGGAGGTTCCCTGTAGTGTTTGAGGGTCATAAAATGATTTTAGGGCTTGACAAAACCTGATTTTTTTGGGCTTATTCAATTTTACTTGGGTTTGACATACTTTATTTTTGTTTTTCAAGGTTATAAAACCTTCTGTGTCTTTCTCTGCCCCTTTTAATATTTATGGAACATATTTTGACGTTGTCTGACCTTGAAAAATTAATGAAAGTAGGTCAAAACTAAGTACAATTGATTTTGGCCCGAAAAATGATGTTTCTCGATGGCTTAAAACTTTTTTATTGTCTTATAAAATTACAGGGAATCTCCTGTGTCATCTTCTGCACCTTCTAATATTTAAAGAACCTATTTTAATTAGAATAACCTTGAAAAACATAAAAAAGTAAGTCAAACCTAAGTTCAATTGATTTAGTCACATCAAATCAGGTCTTTTATGCCCTAAAACTTTTTTTTGGTCCCATAAAATAACAGGTAACTCCCTGAGTCATCTGACGCAACTCATTATTTATAGAACGTCTTTTGACCTTATATCACGTTGAAAAACACAAAAAAATAGGTCAAATCAAAGTAAAAATGATTGAGGCCCAAAAAATCAGGTTTTTTTATGCCCTAAAATTCTTTTATGGACTTAAAAAACCAAAGGGTAACTCGTGTGTCATCTCCTGCCCTTCTTGATATTCAAAGAACTTATTTTGACCTTGCCTAACGTTGAAAAACAGAAAAAAAGTAGGTCAAACCCAAGTAAAATAGATTTAGCGACAAGAAATCAGGTTGTTTCATGGCCTAAAATTCTTTTATGGCTCTCAAAAACCAAAGGGTATCTCGTGTGTCATCTCCTGCACTTCTCGATATTTATAGAACCTAATTGAACTTGCATAACGTTTGAATACAGAAAAAAACTAAGTCAAACCCATGTACAATTGATTGAGGCCCAAAAAATCATGTTTTTTTATGCCTTAAAATTCTTTCATGGACCTCCAAAATAACAGGGAACCTCATTTATCATCTTCCACACCGCTTTATATTTATAGAACCACTTTTGACTTTGCATAACCTTGAAAAATATAAACAAGTAGGTCAAACGTAAGTCCAATTGATTTATTCCCAAAAAATCAGGATTTTTCATGCCCTAAAATTTTTGTAAAGTATGTCAAAAATAAGTACAATTGATTGGGGCCCGAAAAATGATGTTTCTTGATGCCTTAAATCTTTTTTATGGTTTTAAAAAATTACAGGGAACCTACTGTGTCATCTTCTGCACCTCCTAATATTTAAAGAATATATTCTGATTGGAATAACCTTAAAAAACATAAAGAAAAAAGTCAAACCTAAGTACAATTGATATAGTCCCAAAAAATCAGGTCTTTCATGCACTAAAACATTTTTTTGGTCTCATAAAATAACAGAGTACTCCCTGATTCATCTGACGCCCCTCTCATTATTTATAGAACCTATTTCGACCTTGAATCACGTTGAAAAACAGAAAAAATGTAGGTAATCCCAAGTAAAATAGATTTAGGCCCGAAAAATCAGGGTTTTTCATGCCCTAAAATTCTTTTATGGCCCTCAAAAACTATAGGGTACCTCCTGTGTCATCTTCCGCACCTCCTTATATTCATAGATCCTATTTTGACCTTGCGTAAACATAAAAAACATAATACAGTAGGTCACACCCAAATACAATTGATTTAGTCCCAAAAAATCAGGTTTTTTCATGCCCTAAAATTTTTTTTGTCTTATAAAATTACAGGGTACTCTCTGTGTCAACTTACGGCCCTCTCAATATTTATAGAACCTATTTTGACCGAGAATGACTTTGAAAAATAATCAAAAGTATGTCTAAACTAAGTACGATTGATTGAGGCCGAAAAAATCATGTTTCTTGATGCCTTAAAATTTTTTTATGGACCCTAAAAAAAACGGAAAACCTCCTGTGTCTCCCTTCGCTTCTTTCAATTTTTATTGAACCTATTTCGACATTCAATGACCTTGAAAAATTAATAAAAGTATGTCAAAACTAATTACGATTGATTCAGGCCCAACAAATAATGTTTCTTGATGCCTAAAAATTTTTTTATGGTCCTTAAAAATCGAAGGGAATCTTCTGGGTCATCTTCCGCACCTCTTAATATTTATAGAACCACTTTTGACCTTGTATAACATTGAAAAACATAAAAAAAACGTCAAACCTAAGTACAATTGATTTAATCCCAAAAAATCAGTTTTTTCTATGCCCAAAAATAATTTTTTGGTCTTATAAAATGACAGGTTACTCCCTGTGTCGTCTTACGTCCCTCTTATTAGATATAGAACCTATTTTGAACGTGCATAACGTTGCAAAACAGAGAAAAAGTAGGTCAAACCCAAGTAAAATTGATTTCGGCGTAAAAGATCAGGTTTTTATATGCCCTAAAATTCTTTTATGGCCCCTTAAAAACTATAGGCCAACTCCTGAGCCATCTTCCTCGCCTGTCAATATTTATAAAACTTATTTTGACTTCGCATAACCTTGAAAAACATAAAAAAGTAGGTTAAACCTAAGGACAATTGATTTTGGCCTAAAAAATCAGGTTTTTTCATGCCCTCAGATTATTTGATGGCACTTAAAAACTAAAGGGAACCTCGTTTGTCTTTTCTCGCTCCTCTATATATTTAACGAACGTATTTTGACCTTGTATAACCTTGAAAAACAGAAAAAAAGTAGGTCAAACCCACGTAAAATTGAATAAGCCCAAAAAAGTCAAGTTTTGTCATGCCTTAAAATTCTTTTATAACCTTTAAAAACTATAGGGAACTTTCTGTGTCATCTTTTCTCTATCTTAATATTTATGGATCCTATTTTGACGGTAGAAGATGTTGAAAAATTAATAAAATTATGTCCAATCAAAGTACATCTGATTGATATCCAAGAAATAACGTTTCGTGATGGCTTAAAATTTTTTTATGGCCCTTAAATATTTGAAGAAACCCCCTGTGTCTTTCTTTGCCCTTCTTTATTATCATGGAACATATTTTGACGTTGTATTACCTTGAAAAATTAATAAAAGTATGTCAAATCTAAGTACGATTGATTGAGGCCCGAAAAATGATGTTTCTTGATGCCTTAAAATTTTTTTTATGGTCTTAAAAAATTACAGGAAACCTCCTGTGTTATCTTCTGCACCTTCTAATATTTATAGAACGTATTTTAATTTGCATAACGTTGAAAAACTTAAAGGAGTACGTCAAACCTAAGTTCAATTGATTTAGTCCCAAAAAATCAGGTCTTTTATGCCCTAAAACTTTTTTTTGGTCTCATAAAATAACAGGGTACTCGCTGAGTCATCTGAAACTACTCTAATTATTTATAGAACCTATTTTGACCTTGTATCATGTTAAAAAACACAAAAAATTAGGTCGAACCCAAGTGAAAATGATTTAGGCCCAAAAAATCAGGTTTTTTCATGCCCTGAAATTTGTTTGTGGTCTCATAAAATGACAGGTTTCTCCCTGTGTCATCTTACGCTCGTCTCATCATTTATAGAACCAATTTTGACCTTGCATAACGTTGAAAAAAAGAAAAAAGTAGGTCAAACCCAAGTAAAATTTAATTACGCCCAAAAAATCAGGTTTTTTCAAGCCCTCAAATTCTTTTATGGCCCTCAACAACTAATGGGCATCGTGTGTGTCATCTCCCGCCCCTTTTATTAGTGATAAAACCTATTTTGACCTTGCGTAACCATGAAAAACATAAAAAAGTAGGTCAAACCCAAGTACAACTGATTTGGTCACAAAAAATCAGGTTTTTTTTATGCCAAATAATATTTTTTTGGTCTTTCAAAATGACAGGTTACTCCTTGTGTCATCTTACGCTCCTTTCATTATTTATAGAACCTATTTTGACCTTGCTTAACGGTGAAAAACAGAAAAAAAGTAGGTCAAACCCAAGTAAAATTGATTTAGGCGCATAAAATCAGGTTTTTTTATGCCCCAAAATTCTTTTATGGCCCCTTAAAAACTACAGGCCAACTCCTGTGCCATCTTTCTCGCCTGTCAATATTTATAAAACTTATTCTGACTTCGCATAACCTTGAATAACATAAAAAAGTAGGTTAAACCTAAGGACAATTGAATTAGCCCTAAAAAATCAGGTTTTTTCATATCCTTAAATTATTTGATGGCACTCAAAAACTAAAGCGCACCTCGTTTGTTTTCTCCCGCTCCTCTTGATATATATAGAACGTAATTTGACCTTGTATAACCTTAAAAAACAGAAAAAAAGTAGGTCAAAACGAAGTCAGATTGAATAATCCCAAAAAAATCGGTTTTGTCATGCCCTAAAATTCTTTCATGACCCTCAAAAACTACAGGGAACCTCCTGTGTTATTTTTTTCCCATCTTAATATTTATAGAACCTATTTTAACCGTGAAAGACCTTGAAAAATTAATAAAAGTATGTCCAACGTGAGTACAATTGATTGATATCCAAAAAAAAATGTTTCTCGATGCCTTAAAATTTTTTTATGGCCCTTAAAAATTTCAGGAAACCTCCTGTGTCTGTCTCTGCCCTTCTTAATATTTATGGAACATATTTTGACGTTGTATGACCTTGAAAAATTGATAAAAGTATGTCAAAACTAAGGACAATTGATTGAGGCCCGAAAAATGATGTTTCTTGATCCCTTAAAACTTTATTATGGTTTCAAAAAATTACAGGGAATATCCTGTCTCATTTTCTGCACCTCCTAATATTTATAAAACCTATTTTGATTACAATAACCTTGAAAAACAAAAAGAAGTAAGTCAAACCTAAGTACAATTGATTTACTCCCATAAAATCAGGTCTTTTATGCCCTAAAACATTTTGGTCTCATAAAATAACAGGGTACTCCCTGAGTCAACTGACGCCACTTTTATTATTTATACAACCTATTTTAACCTTGTATCACGTTGAAAAACAGAAAAATTGTAGGTCAATCCCAAGTAAAATAGATTTAGGCCAAAGAAATCAGGTTTTTTCATTTCCTAAATTTCTTTTGTGGCCCTTTAAAACTACAGGGGAAACCCTATGTCATTTTTTTTCCATATTAATATTTATAGAACCAAGTTTGACAGTAGAAGACATTGAAAAATTAATAAAACTATGTCCAAACTAAGTACAATTGATTGATGCCCAAAAAATAATTATTCTTGATGCCTTAAAATTGTTTTATGGCCCTCAAAAATTACAGGGAACCTCCTGTGTCTTCCTCTGCCCCTCTTAGAATTTAAGGAAGCTATTATGACCTTGTATGACTTAGAAAAATTAATAAAAGTAGGTTAAAACTAAGTACAATTGATTGAGGCCCGAGAAATCATGTTTCTTGATGCCTTAAAATTTATTTATGCTCCTCAAAAATAACAGGGAACTTCCTGTGTCATCTTCCGTACCTTTTTATATTTATAGAACGACTTTTGACTTTGCATAACCTTAAAAAATATAAAATAGTATGTCAAACCTAAGTGAAATTGATTTAGTCACAAAAAATCAGGATTTTTCATGCCCTAAAATTTTTTTTTGATCTCATAAAATGACAGGTCACTCTCAGTGTCATCTGACGCCCCTCTTATCATTTAAAGAACCTATTTTGACCTTGCCTAATGTTCAAAAACAGAAAAAAATTATTTCAAACCCAAGTAAAATAGATTGAGGCCCAAGAAATAAGGTTTTTTCATGCCCTAAAATTCTTTACGGCCCTTAAAAACTACAGAGAACCTCCCGTGTCACCTTTCTCCCTTGTCAATATTTATAGAACCAATTTTGACGGTGGAAGGCATTGAAAAAAATAATAAAAGAATGTCCAAATTAAGTACAATTGATTAATGCCCATAAAACAATGTTTATTGATGCCTTAAAATTTTTTCGCTGCGCTTGAAAATTACAGGGAACCTCCTGTGTCTTCCTCTGCCCCTTTCAAAATTTATGGAAGCTTCTTTGACCTTGTATGACTTAGAAAAAATAATAAAAGTAGGTTAAAACTAAGTACGATTGACTGAGGCCCAACAAATAATGTTTCTTGATGCCTTAATATTTTTTTATAGACCCTAAAAATTACAAGGAACCTCCTGTGTCTGCCTTCGCTCCTCTCAATTTTTATCAACCCTATTTTGACCTTCTATGACCTTGGAAAAACAATAAAAGTACGTGAAAACTAAGTACAATTGATTGAGACCCGAATAATCATGTTTCTGGAAGCCTTAAATTATTTTTATTGTCCTCAAAAATTACAGGGAACCATCTGGGTTATTTTCCGCACCTCTTAATATTTATAGAACCTCTTTTGACCTTGCATAACCTTGAAAAACTTAAAAAGAAGGTCAAACCAAAGTACAATTTATTTGCTCCCAAAAAATCAGGTTTTTTCATGCCCTGAAATTTTTTTTTGGTCTTATAAAATGACAGTTTTCTTCCTGTGTCATCTTACGCCCCTTTCATCATTTATAGAACCTATTTTGACCTTGAATAACGTTGAAAAAAAGAGAAAGGTAGGTCAAACCCAAGTAAAATTAAATTAGGCCCAAAAAATCAGGTTTTTTCATGCCCTAAATTTCTTTTATGTCCATTAAAAACTAAATAGCATCTTGTGTGTCATCTCCCGCCCCTCTCATTTTTTATAGAACTCATTTTGACCTTGCGTAACATTGAAAAACATAAAAAGAACGTCAAACCTAAGTACAATTGATTTATTCCCAAAAAATCAGGTTTTTTTATGTCCTGAAATTTTTTTTCGGTCTTATAAAATGACAGGTTTCTCTCTGTGTAATCTTACGCCCCTCTCATCATTGATAGAACCGATTTTGACCGTGGATAATGTTGAAAAAAAGTAAAAAGTAGGTCAAACCCAAGTAAAATTGAATTAGGCCCAAAAAATCAGGTTTTTTCATGCCCTAAAATTCTTTTATGGCCCTTAGAATCTAACGAGCATCTTGTGTGTCATCTTCCGCCCCTTTTTGTTATTTATATAACCAATTTTGACCTTGCGTGACCATGAAAAACTTAAAAAAGTAGGTCAAACCAAAGTACAACTGATTTAATCCCAAAAAATCAGTTTTTTTTTATGCCCAAAAATATTTTTTTGGTCTTATAAAATGACAGGTTACTCCTTGTGTCGTCTTACGCCCCTCTCATTAATTATAGAACCTATTTTGAACCTGCATAACGTTGCAAAACAGAAAAAAAGTAGGTCAAACCCAAGTAAAATTGATTTCGGCCTAAAAAATCAGGTTTTTATATGTTCTAAAATTCTTTTATGGCCCCTTAAAAAACTACAGGCCAACTCCTAAGCCATCTGCCTCGCCGGTCAATATTTATGAAACTTATTTTGACTTCGCATAACCTTGAAAAACATAACAAAGTAGGTCAAACCTAAGGACAATTGATTTAGGCCTAAAAAATCAGGTATTTTCATGCCCTCAAATTATTTGATGGCACTCAAAAACTATAGGGCCCCTCGTTTGTCTTCTTTCGCTCCTCTATATATTTAACGAACGTATTTTGACCTTGTACAACCTTGAAAAACAGAAAAAAAGTAGGTCAAACCCAAGTAAAATTGAATAAGCCCTAAAAAGTCAGGTTTTGTCATGCCTTAAAATTCTTTTATAACCTTTAAAAACTATAGGGAACCTCCTGTGTCATCTTTCTCCTATCTTAATATTGATTGAACTTATTTTGACGGTAGAAGACCTTGAAAAATTAATAAAATTATGTCCAAACTAAGTACAAATGATTGATATCGAAAAAATAACGTTTCTTGATGGCTAAAAATTTTTTTATGGCCCTTAAATATTCGAAGAAACCTCCTGTGTCTTCGTTTGCCCCTCTTGATCATCATAAAACATATTTTGACGTTGTGTTACCTTGAAATATTAATAGAAGTAGGTCAAATCTAAGTACAATTGATTGAGGCCCGAAAAATGATGTTTCTTGATGCCTTAAAATTTTTTATGGTCTTAAAAAATTACAGGGAACCTCCTGTGTTATCTTCTGCACCTTCTTATATTTATAGAACGTATATTGATTTGCATAACGTTGAAAAACTTAAAGAAGTATGTCAACCCTAAGTTCAATTGATTTAGTCCCAAAAAATCAGGTCTTTTATGCCCTAAAACTTTTGTTTGGTCTCATAAAATAACAAGGTACTCGCTGAGTTATCTAAAACCACTCTCTTTATTTATAGAACCTATTTTGACCTTGTATCAAGTTAAAAAACACAAAAAATTAGGTCAAACCCAAGTGACAATGATTTAGGCAGAAATAATGAGGTTTTTTCATGGCCTAAAATTCTTTTATGGCCCTCGAAAACTAAAGGGCACCTTCTGTGTCATCTTCCGCACCTCCTTATATTCATAGATCCTATTTTGACCTTGCGAAACCATGAAAAACATAATAAAGTATTTCAAACACAAGTACAATTGATTTAGTCCCAAAAAATCTCGTTTTTTCATGCCCTAAAATTTTTTTTGTTTTATAAATTTACAGGGTACTCTCTGTGTCAACTTACGGCCCTCTCAATATTTATTAAACGTATTTTGACAGTGGACGACTTTGAAAAATTAATAAAAGTATGTCTAAACTAAGTATGATTGGTTAATGCCCAACAAATGTTTCTTGATGCCTCAAAATGGTTTTATAAACCATAAAAATAACAAGGAACCTCCTGTGGCTCCCTTCGCTTCTCTTGATATCTATGGAAACTATTTTGAACCTCTATGACCTTGAAAAATTGATTGAGGACCGAAAAATCATGTTTCTTGATCCCTTAAAATTTTTTTATGGTCCTCAAAAATAACAAGAAACCTCCTGTGTCATCTTCCGCACCTCTTTATATTTAAAGAACCACTTTCGACCTTGCATAACCTTGAAAAACATGAAAAAGTACGTCAAACCTAAGTACAATAGATTTAGTCCCAAAAAATCAGGATTTTTCATGCCCTTAAATTCTTTTATGGCCCTTAAAACTAAAGGACATCTTGTGTGTCATCTCTCATCGCTTTTATTATTTATAGAACCCATTCTAACCTTGCGTAAGCATGAAAAATTTATAAAAGTAGGTCAAACTCATGTACAACTGATTTATTCCGAAAAAATCAGGTTTTTTTATGCCCAAAAATATTTTTTTTGGCCTTATAAAATGACAGGTTACTCCCTGTTTCGTCTTACGCCACTCTCATTATTTATAGAACCTATTTTGACGATGCATAACGTTGCAAAACAGAAAAAAAGTAGGTCAAACCCAAGTAAAATTGATTTAGGCCCAAAAAATGAGGTTTTCTCATGTTCTAAAATTCTTTTATGGCCCCTTAAAAACTACAGGCCACCTCCTGTGCCATCTTTTTCGCCTGTCAATATTTATAAAACTTATTTTGACCATGCATAACCTTGAAAAACATAAAGAAGTGAGTCAAACCTAAGTACAATTGAATAAGCCCAAAAAAATCAGGTTTTGTCATGCCCTAAAATTCGTTTATGACCTTCAAAAACTACAGGCAACCATCTGTGTCATCTTTCTCCCATCTCAATATTTATAGAAACTATTTTGACCGTAAAGACCTTGAAAAATTAATAAAATTATATCCAATCTAAGTACAATTGATTGATGCCGAAAAAATAATTATTCTTGATGCCTTAAAATTTTTTCATGGCCCTCAAAAATTACAGAGAACCTCCTGTGTCTTCCTCTGCCCCTCTTAAAATTAATGGAAGCTATTTTGACCTTGTATGACTTAGAAAAATTTATAAAAGTAGGTTAAAACTAAGTCCAATCGATTGAGGCCCGAAAAATGATGCTTAATGATACCTTACAATTTTATTTTGGACCTCAAAAAATTACAGAGAACCTCCTGTGTCTTCCTTCGACCCTCTTGATGTATATGAAACCTATTTTAACCATGTATGATCTCGAAAAACTAATTAAAGTATTAAGAAATTAAAACCAATTGATATCGGCCCTCAAAATCAGATTTTTTTATGACTCAAAATTTTTTTATGGCCCTTAAAAATCAAAGGGCACCTTTTGTGTCATCTTTTGCCCCTTTTAATATTTACAGGACAGACTTTGACTTTGCGTAACCATGATAAACATAATAAAGTAGGTCAAACCAAAGTTCGATTGATTTAGTCCCAAAAAATCAGGTTTTTTCATGCCCTAAAATTTTTTTTTGTCTCATGAAATTTCAGGGTACTCTCTGTGTCATCTTACGGCCCTCTTAATATTTATAAAACCTATTTTGACAGTTGACATCTTCGAAGAATTAATAGGAGTATGTCAAATCTAAGTAGGATTGATTGAGGCCCAACAAATAATGTTTCTTGATGACTTAAAATTTTTTTATGTACCCTAAAAATTACGGGGAACCTGTGTCTACCTCCGCTCCTCTCAATTTTTATGGAACCTATTTTGACCTTCAGTGACCTTGAAAATTAAATAAAAGTACGTCAAAACTAAGTACAACTGATTGAGGTCCGAAAAATCATGTTTCTTGATGACTTAAAATTTTTTTATGGTCCTGAAAAATTACAGGGAAACTCCTGGGTCATCTTTCGCACCTCTTAATATTCATAGAACCACTTTTGACCATGCATAACCTTGAAAAACATAAAAAGAAGGTGAAACCTAAGCACAATTAATTTAGTCCCAAAAAATCAGGTTTTTTCATGCCCTGAAATTTTGTTTTGGTCGTATAAAATGACAGGTTTCTCGCTGTGTCATCTTACGCCCCTCTCATCATTTAAAGAACCTATTTTGACCTTGCATAACGATGAAAAAAAGAATAAAGTAGGTCAAACCCAAGTAAAATTGAATTAGGCCAAAAAAATCAGGTTTTTTCGTGCCCTAGACTTCTTTTATGGCCCTCAAAAACTAAAGGGTATCTTGTGTGTCATTTCCTGGCCCTCTCAAAATTTATAGAACCTATTTTAACCTTGCAAAACCATGGAAGACGAAAAAGTAGGTCAAACCCATGTACAACTGATTTAATCCAAAAAAATCAGGTTTTTTTATGCCGAAAAATTTTTTTTTGGTCTTATGAAATGACAGGTTACTCTCTGTGTCGTCTTACGCCCCTCTTTATATTTATAAAACCTATTTTGACCTTGTATAATCTTGAAAAACAAAAAATCAGTAGGTCAAACCCAAGTAAAATTGAATTAGGCTGAAAAATCAGGTTTTGTCATGACCTAAAATCCTTTTATGACCGTCAAAAATACAGGGAACCTCCTGTGTCATCATTCTTCCATCTTACTATTTATATAACCTATTTTGACAGTGAAAGACCTTGATAAATTAATAATTTATGTCCAAACTAAGTACAATTGATTGATGCCCAAAAAATAATGTTTCTTGATGGCTTGAAATTTTTTTATGGCCCTTAAAAATATCAGGATGCCTCCTGTGAGTTTTTCTGCCGCTCTCAATATTTATGGAACCTATTTTGACCTTGTATGACCTTGAAAAATTAAAAAAAGTACGACAAAACTAAGTACAATTGATTGAGGCCCGAAAAATGATGTTTCTTGATGCCTTAAAATTTTTTTATGGTCCTCAAAAATTCAAGGAACCTCCTGTGTCATCTTCTGCACCTCCTAATACTCAAAGAACCCATTTTGATTTACATAACCTTGAAAAACATAAAGAAGTAAGTCAATCCTAAGTACAATAGATTTAGTCTCAAAAAATCAGGTCTTTTATGCCCTAAAATTTTTTTTTGGACTCATAAAATGACAGGGCACTCCCTGTATCATCTGACGCCCTTCTTATTATTGATAGAACGTATTTTGACCTCGCATAACGTTGAAAAACACAAAAAAAATAGGTTAAACCTAAGTAAAACTGAGTTAGGGGGTTAAAATCAGGTGTTTTCATGCCCTAAAAATCTTTTATGGTCATCAAAAACAAAAAGGCACCTCGTTTGGCATCTCCTCCCCTCTCAATATTTATAAAACCTATTTTGACCTTGCATAACGTTGAAAAACAGAAAAAAATTAGATAAAACCCAAGTACAATCGATTGAGTCCCGAAAAATCATGTATCTTGATGACTTAAAATTTTATCATGATCCTCAAAAATAACAGGGAACCTCCTGTGTCATCTTCCGGACCTCATTATATTCATAGAACCACTTTTGGCGTTGCATAACCTTGAAAAATATAAAAAAGTAAGTCAAACCTAAGTCGAATTGATTTATTCCCAAAAAATCAGGATTTTTCATGGCCTAAAATTTTTTTTTGATCTTATAAAATAATAGGTTACTCTCTGTGTCATCTGACGCCCCTCTAATTATTTATAGAACCTATTTTGGCCTTGCCTGACGCTAAAAAAAAGAAAAAAAGTAGGTCAAACCCACGTAAAATCGATTTAGGCACAAGAAATCAGGTTGTTCGATGCCCTAAAATTCTTTTATGGCCATTAAAAACTGCAGGGAACCTTCTGTTTTATCAGTCTCTCATCTCAATATTTATAGAACCAATTTTGACTGTGGAAGACGTTGAAAAATTAATAAAACTAAGTCCAATCTAAGTACAATTGATTGATGCCCAAAAAATAATTATTCTTGATGCCTTAAAATTGTTTTATGGCCCTCAAAAATTACAGGGAACCTCCTGTGTCTTCCTCTGCCCCTCTCAAAATTAAAGGAAGCTATAATGACCTTGTATGACTTAGAAAAATTAATAAAAGTCGGTTAAAACTAAGTCCAATCGATTGAGGCCCGAAAAATGATGCTTAATGATACCTTACAATTTTATTTTGGACCTCAAAAAATTACAGAGAACCTTCTGTGTCTTCCTTCGACCCTCTTGATGTATATGGAACCTATTTTAACCATGTATGACCTAGAAAAACTAATTGAAGTATTAAGAAATTAAAACCAATTGATATCGGCCCTCAAAATCAGATTTCTTTATGACTCAAAATTTTTTTATGGCCCTTAAAAATCGAAGTGCACCTTCTGTGTCATCTTTTGCCCCTTTTAATATTTACAGAACCAACTTTGACTTTGCGTTACCATGAAAATCATAATAAAGTAAGTCAAACCCAAGTGCAATTGATTTAGTCCCAATAAATCAGGTTTTTTCATGCCCTAAAATTTTTTTTGTCTGATAAAATTACAAGGTACTTTCTGTATCATCTGACAGCCCTTTCAAAATTCATAGAACGTATTTTGAGCTTGGACGTCTTTGAAAAATTAATAGGGATATAACAAAACTAAGTACGACTGATTGAGGCACAACAACAATATTTTTTGATGCCAAAAAATTTTTTTATGGACTCTAACAATTACAGGGAACCTCCAATAACTCTCTTCGCTCCTCTCAATTTTTAAGAAACCTATTTTGATCTTCTATGACATTGAAATATTAATAAAAGTACGTGAAAACTAAGTACAATTCATTGAGGCCCGAAAAATCATGTTTCTTGATGCCTTAAATTTTTTTTATGGTCCCCAAAAATTACAGGGAACCTCCTGGGTTATCTTCCGCACCTCTTTATATTTATAGAACCACTTTTGACCTTGCATAACCTTGAAAAATATAAAAAAAAGGTCAAACCTAAGTACAATTGATTTTGTCCCAAAAAATCAGGTTTTTTCATGACCTGAAATTTTTTTTGGTCTCATAAAATGACGGGTTTCTTCCTGTGTCATCTTACGCCCCTCTTATCAATTATAGAACCTATTTTGACCTTGTATAACGTTGAAAAAAAGAAAAAAGTAGGTCAAACCCAAGTAAAATTGAATTAGGCCCAAAAAATCGGGTTTTTTCATGCCCTAAAATTCTTTTATGTCCCTCAAAAACTAAATGGCATCTCAAGTGCCATCTCCCGCCCCTCTCATTTTTTAAAGAACTCATTTTGACCTAGCGTATTCATGAAAAACATAAAACGTAGAAAAAATCTAAAAAAAACGTAGGAAAAACCGAAAAACCTAAGAAAAACTAAAAAAGTAGGAAAAACCCAATTACAACTGATTTAATCCGGAAAAATCAGGTTTTTTTATGCCCAAAAATATTTTTTTGGTCTTATAAAATGACAGGTTACTCCCTGTATTGTCTTACGCCCCTCACATTATTCATAGAACCTATTTTGGCCTCGCATAACGTTGAAAAAAAGAAAAAAATTAGGTCAAACCCTAGTAAAATGGATTTAGACTTAAAAAATCAGGTTTTCTCATGCCCTAAAATTCTTTTATGGCCCCTTAAAAACTACAGGCCGACTCCTGTGCCATCTTCCTCTTCTGTCATCATTTATAAATCTTCTTTTGACCTTGCATAACGTTGAAGAACATAAAGAAGTGAGTCAAACCTAAGTACAATTTATTTAGACTCAAAAAATCAGGTCTTTTATGCCCTAAAACTTTTTTTGTTCTCATAAAATGACAGGGTACTCCCTGAGTCATCTGACGCCCCTCTTATTATTTATATAACCTATTTTGACCTTGAATCACGTTGAAAAACACAAAAAAATAGTTCAAACCCAAGAAAAAATGATTTAGGCCCAAAAAATCAGGTTTTTTCATGGCCTAAAATTCTTTAATGGCCCTTAAGAGCTTTAGGTCACTTCGTTTGTCACTTTTCGTCCTTCTTAACATATATAGAATCTATTTTAACCTTGCATAACGTTGAAAAACATAAAAAAGTAGGTCAAACCCAAGTAAAATTGATTTAGGCCCAAAAATGAGGTTTTTTCATGCCCTAAAATTCTTTCGTGGCCCTCAAAAACTAAAGGGTACCTCCTGTGTCATCTTCCACACCTCCTTATATTTATAGATCCTATTTTGACCTTGCGTAACCATGAAAAACCTAATAAAGTAGGTCACACCCAAGTACAATTGATTTAGTCCCAAAAAATCAGGTTTTTTCATGCCCTAAAATTTTTTTTGTCTTATAAAATTACAGGGTACTCTCTGTGTCAACTTACGGCCCTTTCGATATTTCTAGAACCTATTTTGACCGTGGACGACTTTGAAAAATAATTAAAAGTATGTTTAAAAGAAGTACGATTGATTAAGGCTCAACAAATCATGTTTCTTGATGCCTTAAAATTTTTCTATGGACCCTTAAAAAAAACGGAAAAGCTCCTGTGTCTCCCTCCGCCTCTCTCAATTTTTATTAAACTTATTTTGACATTAAATGACCTTGACAAATTAATAAAAGTATGTCAAAACTAATTACGATTGATTCAGGCCCAACAAATAATGTTTCTTGATGCCTTAAAATTTTTTTATGGTCCTCAAAAATCGAAGGGAACCTCCTGGGTCATCTTCCGCACCTCTAAATATTTATAGAACCACTTTTGACCTTGTATAACATTGGAAAACATAAAAAGAACGTCAAACATAAGTACAATTGATTTATTCCCAAAAAATCAGGTTTTTTATGTCCTGAAATTTTTTTTCGGTCTTAAGAAATGACAGGTTTTTCTCTGTGTAATCTTACGCCCCTCTCATCATTGATAGAACCGATTTTGACCGTGGATAATGTTGAAAAAAAGTAAAAAGTAGGTCAAACCCAAGTAAAATTAAATTAGGCCCAAAAAATCAGGTTTTTTCATGCCCTAAAATTCTTTTATGGCCCTTAGAAACTTACAAGCATCTTTTGTGTCATCTCCCGCCCCTTTTTGTTATTTATATAACCAATTTTGACTCTGCGTAACCATGAAAAACTTAAAAAAGTAGGTCAAACCCAAGTACAACTGATTTAATCCCAAAAAATCAGTTTTTTTTTATGCTCAAAAATATTTTTATGGTCTTATAAAATGACATGTTACTCCCTGTGTCGTCTTACGCCCCTCTCATGAATTATATAACTTATTTTAAACGTGCAGAACGTCGCAAAACAGAAAAAAAGTATGTCAAACCCAAGTAAAATTGATTTCGGCCTAAAAAATCAGGTTTATATATGCCCTTAAATTCTTTTATGGCCCTTAAAAAACTACAGGCCATCTCCTGTGCCATCTTCCTCGCTTGTCAATATTTATAAAACGTATTTTGACTTCGCATAACCTTGATAAACATAAAATGTAGGTCAAACTTAAGGACAATTGATTAAGGCCTAAAAAATCAGATTTTTTCATGCCCTTAAATTAATTGATGGCGCTCAAAAACTAAAGGGCATTTTGTTTGTCTTCTCCCGATCTTCTATATATATAACGAACGTATTTTGACATAGTATAACCTTGAAAAACAGAAAAAAAGTAAGTCAAACCCAAGTAAAATTGAATAAGCCCAAAAAAATCAGGTTTTGTCATGCCCTAAAATTCTTTTATAACCTTTAAAAACTATAGGGAACCTCCTGTGTCATCTTTCTCCTATCTTAATATTTATTGAACTTATTTTGATGGTAGAAGACCTTGAAAAATTAATAAAATTATGTCCAAACTAAGTACAAATGATTGATATCGAAAAAATAACGTTTCTTGATAGCTAAAAATTTTTTTATGGCCCTCAAACATTTGAAGAAACCTCCTGTGTCTTTCGTTGCCCCTTATAATTATCATGGAACATATTTTGACGTTGTGTTACCTTGAAATATTAATAGAAGTAGGTCAAATCTAAGTATAATTGATTCAGGCCTGAAAAATGATGTTACTTGATGCCTTAAAATTTTTTTATGGTCTTAAAAAATTACCGGGAACCTCCTGTGTTATCTTCTGCACCTTCTAATATTTATAGAACGTATTTTGATTTGGATAACGTTGAAAAACTTAAAGAAGTATGTCAAACCTAAGTTCAATTGATTTAGTCTCAAAAAATCAGGTCTTTTATGCCCTAAAACGTTTTTTTGGGACTCATGAAATAACAGGGTACTCGCTGAGTTATCTAAAATCACTCTTATTATTAATAGAACCTATTTTGACCTTGTATCAAGTTAGAAAACACAAAAAATTAGGTCAAACCCAAGTGAAAATGATTTAGGCAGAAAAAATGAGGTTTTTTCATGGCCTAAAATTCCTTTATGGCCCTCGAAAACTAAAGGGCACCTCCTGTGTCATCTTCCGCACCTCCTTATATTCATAGATCCTATTTTGACCTTGCGAAACCATGAAAAACATAATAAAGTAGGTCAAACACAAGTACAATTGATTTAGTCCCAAAAAATCATGTTTTATCATGCCCTAAAATATTTTTTCGTCTTATAAATTTACAGGGTACTCTCTGTGTCAACTTACGGCCCTCTCAATATTTATTAAACGTATTTTGACAGTGGACGACTTTGAAAAATTAATAAAAGTATGTCTAAACTAAGTATGATTGGTTGAGGCCCGACAAATAATGTTTCTTGATGCCTTAAAATGGTTTTATAAACCATAAAAATAACAAGGAACCTCCTGTGTCTCGCTTCGCTTCTCTTAATATCTATGGAAACTATTTTGACCCTCTATGACGTTGAAAAATTGATTGAGGACCGAAAAATCATGTTTCATGATGCCTTAAAATTTTTTTATGGTCCTCAAAAATAACAAGGAACCTCTTGTGTCATCTTCCGCACCTCTTTATATTTAAAGAACCACTATCGACCTTGCATAACCTTTAAAAACATAAAAAAGTACGTCAAACCTAAGTACAATAGATTTAGTCCCAAAAAATCAGGATTTTTCATGCCCTAAAATTTTTTTTTGAACTCATAAAAGGACAGGTCACTCTCTGTGTCATCTGACGCCCTTCTAATTGTTTATAGAACCTATTTTGACCTTGCCTAACGTTGAAAAACAGAAAAAAAGTACGTCAAACCCAAGTAAAATAGATTTAGGCCCAAGAAATCAGGTTTTTTAATGCTCTCAAATTCTTTTATGGCCCTTCAAAACTACAGAGAACCTCCTGTGTCATCTTTCCCCCATCTCAATATTTATAGAACCAATTTTGACGGTGGAAGGCATTGAAAAATTAATAAAAGTATGTCCAAATTAAGTACAATTGATTGATGCTCATAAAACAATGTTTATTGATGCCTTAAAATTTTTTTATAGCGCTTAAAAATTACAGGGGACCTCTTGTTCCTTCCTCTGCGAATTTCAGAATTGATGAAAGCTGTTTTGACCTTGTATAACTTAGAAAAATTGATAAAAGTTGGTTAAAACTAAATCCAATTGATTGAGGCCCGAAAAATGATGTTTCTTGATACCTTCAATTTTTATTTTGGCCCTCAAAAATTACAGGGAACCTCCTGTGTCTTCCTCTGGACCTCTTGATGTATATGAAACTTATTTTAACCATGTATGACCTTGAAAAATTAATTGGAGTATTTCAAAATTAAAACCAATTGATTTCGGCTCTCAAAATCAGAATTCTTTATGACTCAAAATTTTTTTTATGGCCCTTAAAATTACAAGACACCTCCTGTGTTATATTCCGCCCTTTTTGATATTTACAGAACCTATTTCGACCTTGCGTAACCATGAAAAACATAATAAAGTATTTCAACCCCAAGTACAATTGATTTAGTCCCAAAAAATCAGGTTTTTTCATGCCCTGAAATTTTTTTCGGTCTCATCAAATGACAGTTTTCTACCTGTGTCACCTTACGCTACTCTCATAATTTATAGAACCGATTTTGGCCTTGCATAACGTTGAAAAAAAAAAAAGTAGGTCAAACCCAAGTACAACTGATTTATTCCGAAAAAATCAGGTTTTTTTATGCCCAAAAATATTTTTTTTTTCTTATAAAATGACAGGTTATTCCCTGTGTCGTCTTACGCTCCTCTCATTATTTATAAAACCTATTTTGACCGTGCATAACGTTGCAAAACAGAAAAAAAGTAGGTCAAACCCAAGTAAAATTGAGTTAGGCCCAAAAAATCCGGTTTTCTCATGTTCTAAAATTCTTTTATGGCCCCTTGAAAACTACAGGCCACCTTCTGTGCCATCTTCCTCGCCTGTCAATATTTATAAAACTTATTTTGACCATGCATAACCTTGAAAAACATAAGGAAGTAAGTCAAACCTAAGTACAATTGAATAAGCCCAAAAAAATCAGGTTTTGTCATGCCCTAAAATTCTTTTATGACCTTCAAAAATTACAGGGAATCTCCTGTGTCTTTCTCTGCCCCTCTTGAAATTAATGGAAGCTATTTTGACCTTGTATGACTTAGAAAAATTAATAAAAGTAGGTTAAAACTAAGTCCAATTGATTGAGGCCCGAAAAATGATGTTTAATGATACCTTAAGATTTTATTTTGGACCTCAAAAAATTACAGGAAACCTTCTGTGTCTTTCTTTGACCCTCTTGATGTATATTGAACCTATTTTAACGATGAATGACATTGAAAAATTAATAAATGTATTTCTAAATTAAAACCAATTGATATCGGCCCTACAAATCGGATTTCTTTATGACTTAAATTTTTTTTATGGCACTTAAAATCTACAGGGTACCTCCTGTGTTATATTCCGCCCCTTTTGATATTTATTGATCCTATTTTGACCTTGCGTAACCATGAAAAATATAATAAAGTAGGTCAAACCCAAGTACAATTGATTTAGTCCCAAAAAATCAGGTATTTTCATGCCCTTGAATTTTTTTTTGTCTTATAAAATTACAGGGTACTCTCTGTGTCAACTTAGGGACCGCTCAACATTTATAGAACCTATTTTGAGGGTGGATGACTTTGAAAAATTAATAAAAGTATGTGAAATTTAATTACGATTCATTTGGGCCCAACAAATCATGTTTCTTGATGCCTTAAAATTTGTTTATGGACCTTAAAAAAAAAGGGAAACCTCCTGTGTTTCCCTTCGCTCCTCTAAATCTTTATGGAACCTATTTTGACATTCAATGACCTTGAAAAATTAATAAAATTACGTCAAAACTAAGTGCAATTGATTAAGGCCCGAAAAATCATGGTTCTTGATGCCTTAAAATTTATTTATAGTCCTCAAAAATTACAGGGAACCTCATAGGTCATCTTTTGCACCTCATAATATTTATAGAACCACTTTTGACCTTGCATAACATTGAGAAACTTAAAAAGAAGGTCAAACCCAAGTACAACTGATTTAATCCCAAAAAATCAGTTTTCTTTATGCCCAAAAATATTTTTTTGGTCTTATAAAATGACAGGTTACTCCCTGTGTCGTCTTACGCCCCTCTGATTAATTATAGAACCTATTTTGAACGTGCATAACGTTGCAAAACAAAGATAAAGTAGGTTAAACCCAAGTAAAATTGATTTCGGCCTAAAAAATGAGGTTTTCTAATGCCCTAAAATTCTTTTATGGCCCCTTAAAAACTACAGGCCAACTCCTGTGCCATCTTCCTCGCCTGTCAATATTAAGAAAACATATTTTGACTTCGCATAACCTTGAAAAACATAACAAAGTAGGTCAAACCTAAGGGCAATTGATTTAGGCCTAAAAAATCGGGTATTTTCATGCCCTCAAATTATTTGATGGCACTCAAAAATTAAAGGGCACCTCGTTTGTCTTCTCTCGCTCCTCTATATATTTAACGAACGTATTTTGACCTTGTATAACCTTGAAAAACAGAAAAAAAGTAGGTCAAACCCAAGTAAAATTGAATAAGCCCTAAAAAGTCAGGTTTTGTCATGCCCTAAAATTCTTTTATGACCTTCAAAAACAACAGGGAACCTCCTGTGTCATCTTTCTTCCATCTTAATATTTATAGAACCTATTTTGACCGTAGAAGACCTTGAAAAATTAATAAAATTATATCCAAACTAAGTACAATTGATTGATATCCAAAAAATAACGTGTCTTGATGCTTTAAAATTTTTTTATGTCCCTTAAATATTTAAAGAAACCTCCTGTGTCTTTCTCTGCCCCTCTTAAATATTATGGAACATATTTTGACGTTGTATAACCTTGAAAAATTAATAAAAGTAGGTCAAAACTGAGTACAATTGATTGAGGCCCGAAAAATGACGTTTCTTGATGCCTTAAAACTTTTTTATGGTCTTAAAAAATTACAAGAAGCCTCCTGTGTTATCTTCTGCAGCTCTTAATATTTCTAGAACGTATTTTAATTTGCATTACGTTGAAAAACTTAAAGAAGTATTTCAAACCTAAGTATAATTGATTTAGTCCCAAAAAATCAGGTCTTTTATTCCCTAAAACATTTTTTTGGTCTCTTAAAATAACAGGGTACTCGCTGAGTCATCTGACACCACTCTTATTATTTATAGAACCTATTTTGACCTTGTATCACGTTAAAAACGCAAAAAATTAGGTCAAACCCAAATGAAAATGATTTAGGCCGAAAAAATGAGGTTTTTTCATAGCTTAAAATTTTGTTATGGTCCTCGAAAACTAAAGGGCACCTTGTGTGTAATCTTCCGCCCCTCTCGATATTTACAGAACCTATTTTGACCTTGCATAACATTGAAACACAGAAAAAAACTAGGTCAAACCCAAGTAAAATTGATATAGGCCCAAACAAAGAGGTTTTTTCATGCCCTAAAATTCTTTTATGGCTCTCAAAAACTGAAGGGCACCTCCTGTGTCATCTTCCGTACCTCCTTATATTCATAGATCCTATTTTGACCTTGCGTAACCATGAAAAACATAATAAAGTAGGTCAAACACAAGTACAATTGATATAATCCCAAAACATCACGTTTTTTCATGCCCTGAAATTTTTTTTTTGTCTTATCAATTTACAGGGTACTCTCTGTGTTAACTTACGGCCCTCTCAATATTTATTAAACCTATTTTGACCGTGGACGACTTTGAAAAATTAATAAAAGTATGTCTAAACTGAGTACGATTGGTTAAGGCCCAACAAATAATGTTTCTTGATGCGCTAAAATTATTTTATGGCCCCTAAAAATAACAAGGAACCTCCTGTTTCTCCCTTCATTCCTCTTAATATCTATGGAACCTATTTTGACCTTCTAATACCTTGAAAAATTAATACAAGTATGTCAAAAGTAAGTACAATTGATTGAGGCCCGAAAAATCATGTTTCTTGATGCCTTAAAATTTTTTTATAGTTCTCAAAAATAACAGGGAACCTCCTGTGTCATCTTTCGAACCTCTTTAGATTTATAGAACCACTTTTGACCTTGCATAACCTTGAAAAACATAAAAAAGTAGGTCAAACCTAAGTACAATTTATTTAGTCCCGACAAATCAGGAATTTTCATGCCCTAAAATTTTTTTTCCATGTCATAAATTGTCAGGTCACATTCCGTGTCATCTGACGCCCCTTTCATTCTTTATAGAACCTATTTTGACCTTGCCTAACGTTGAATAACAGAAAAAATGTAGGTCAAACCCAAGTAAAATAGATTTAGGCCCAAGAAATCACGTTTGTTCGTGCCCTAAAATTCTTTTATGGCCCTTAAAAACTACAGGGAACCTCCTGTGTCATCTTTTTCCCATCTCAATATTTATAGAACAAATTTTAAATGTGGAAGACATTGAAAAATTGATAAAAGTATGTCCAAATTATGAACAATTGATTGATGCCAAAAAAATAATGTTTCTTGATGTTTTTAAATATATTTATGGCCCTTCAAAATTACAAGGAATCTCCTGTGGCTTCCTCTGCCCCTCTCAAAATTTATGGAAATTATTTTGACCTTGTATGACTTAGAAAAATTAATAAAAGTAGGTTAAAACTAAGTCCAATTGATTGAGGCCCGGAAAATGATGTTTCTTGATACCTTAAAATTTTATTTTGGCCCTAAAAAATTACAGGGAACCTTCTGTGTCTTCCTCCGACCCTTTCAATGTATATGGAACCTATTACAACCATGTATAAGCTTGAAAAATTAATAAAAGTATTTCAAAATTAAAACCAAAATATATCGGCCCTAAAAATTAGATTTCTTCACGACTCAAATTTTTTTTATGGCCGTTAAAAATTACTGGGCACTTCCTGTGTAATCTTACGCTCCTTCTAATATTTCTAGTACCTATTTTGACCTTGCGTAACCACGAAAAACAAAATAAAGTATGTAAAACCCAAGTAGAAAAATTAATAAAAGTAGGTTAAAACTAAGTCATACATGGTCAAAATAGTTTCCATAAATTTTGAGAGGGTAGAGGAAGCCACAGGAGGTTCTTTGTAATTTTTAAGAACCATAAAAAAATTTTAAAGCATCAAGAAACATGATTTGTTGGGCCTGAATCAATCGTATTAGTTTTCACATACTTTTATTAATTTTTCAAAGTCGTCCACTCTCAAAATAGGTTCTATAAATGTTGAGCGGTCCCTAAGTTGACCCAGAGAGTACCCTGTAATTTTATAAGACAAAAAAAAATTTAAGGGCATGAAAAAACCTGATTTTTGGGGACTAAATCAATTGTACTTGGGTTTGACCTAATTTATTATATTTTTCATGGTTACGCAAGGTCAAAATAGGATCTATAAATATTAAAAGGGGCGGACTATGACACAGGATGTGCCCTGTAGATTTTAAGGGCCATAAAAGAAAATTTGAGTCATGAAGAAATCCGATTTTTAGGGCCGATATCAATTGGTTTTAATTTTGAAATACATTTATTAATTTTTCAATGTCATTCATCGTTAAAATAGGTTCAATATACATCAAGAGGGTCGGAGGAAGACACAAGAGGTTCCCTGTAATTTTTTAGGTCCAAAATAAAATTTTAAGGTATTAAGAAACATCATTTTTTGGGCCTCAATCTATTGGACTTAGTTTTAACCTACTTTTATTAATTTTTCTTAGTCATACAAGGTCAAAATAGCTTTCATAAATTTTGAGAGGGGCAGAGGAAGACACAGGAGGTTCCCTGTATTTTTGAAGGGCCATAAAAAATTTTAGGGCATTAAAAAACCTGATTTCTTGGGCCTAAATCATTTTTACTTGTGTTTTTCGTAATTTTTTGTGTTTTTCAACGTGATACAAGGTCAAAATAGGTTCTATAAATAATAAACGGGGCATCAGGTGACTCAGGGAGTACCCTGTCATTTTATAAGACCAAAAAAAAGTTTTAGGGCATAAAAGACCTGATCTTTAGGACTAAATCAATTGTACTTGGGTTTGACTCACTTCTTTATGTTTTTCAAGGTTATGCATGGTAAAATAAGTTTTATGAATTTTGACAGGCAAGGAAGATGGCACAGGAGGTGGCCTGTAGTTTTTAAGGGGCCATAAAAGAATTTTAGAACATGAGAAAACCGGATTTTTTGGGCCTAACTCAATTTTACTTGGGTTTGACCTACTTTTTTTCTGTTTTGCAACGTTATGCACGGTCAAAATAGGTTTTATAAATAATGAGAGGAGCGTAAGACGACACAGGGAATAACCTGTCATTTTATAAGAAAAAAAAAATATTTTTGGGCATAAACAATCCTGATTTTTTGAGACTAAATCAATTGTACTTAGCTTTGACATACTTTTCTATGTTTTTCAAGGTTATGCAAGGTCAAATGTGGTTCTATATATATAAAAAAGGTGCGGAAGATGACACAGGAGGTTCCCTGTTCTTTTTAAGGACCATAAATGAATTTTAAGGCATCAACAAACACGATTTCTCGGGCCTAAATCAATTGTACTTAGTTTTGACCTTTTTTTATTAATATTTCAAGGTAATACAACGTCAAAATATGTTCCATAATAATAATGAGGGGCAAAGAAAGACACAGGAGGTTTCTTCAAATATTTAAGGGCCATAAAAAAATTTTAAGCCATCAAGAAACGTTATTTTTTGGATATCAATGAATTGTACTTAGTTTTGACATAATTTTATTAACTTTTCAAGGTCTTCTACCGTCAAAATAGATTCTATAAATATTAAGATAGGAGAAAGATGACACAGGAGGTTCGCTATAGTTTTTGAAGGTCATAAAAGAATTTTAAGGCATGACAAAACCTGATTTTTTTGGGCTTATTCAATTTTACTTGGGTGTGACTTACTTTTTTTCTGTTTTTCAAGGTTATACCATGTCAAAATACGTTCGTTATATATATAGAGGATCGGGAGGAGACAAACAAAATGCCCTTTAGTTTTTGAGCGCCATCAAATAATTTAAGGGCATGAAAAAATCAGATTTTTTAGGCCTAAATCAATTGTCCTTAAGTTTGACCTACATTTTATGTTTATCAAGGTTATGCGAAGTCAAAATACGTTTTATAAATATTGACAAGCGAGGAAGATGGCACAGGAGATGGCCTGTAGTTTTTTAAGGGCCATAAAAGAATTTAAGGGCATATATAAACCTGATTTCTTAGGCCGAAATCAATTTTACTTGGGTTTGACATACTTTTTTTCTGTTTTGCGACGTTCTGCACGTTTAAAATATGTTATATAATTAATAAGAGGAGCGTAAGACGACACAGGGAGTAACCTGTCATTTCATAAGACCAAAAAAATATTTTTGGGCATAAAAAAAACTGATTTTTTGGGATTAAATCAGTTGTACTTGAGTTTGACCTACTTTTTTAAGTTTTTCATGGTTACGCAACGTCAAAATTGGTTCTATCAATAACAAAATGGGGCGGGAGATAACATACAAGATGCTCGTTAGTTTTTGAGGGCAATAAAAGAATTTTAGGGCATGAAAAAACCCGATTTTTTAGTCCTAATTCAATTTTACTTGGGTTTGACCTACTTTTTACTTTTTTTCAACGTTATCCAAGGTCAAAATCGGTTCTATGAATAATGAGAGGGGCGTAAGATGACACAGAGAGAAACCTGTCATTTTATAAGACCGAAAAAAAATTTCAGGGCCTAAAGAACCTGATTTTTTGCGAATAAATCAATTGTACTTAGGTTTGACGTTCTTTTTATGTTTTTCAATGTTATACAAGGTCAAAAGTTGTTCTATAAATATAATGAGGTGCGGAAGATGACCCAGGAGGTTCCCTTTGATTTTTGAGGACTATAAAAAAATTTTAAAGCATCAAGAAACATTATTTGTTGGGCCTGAATCAATCGTTATTAGTTTTGACATAATTTTATTAATTTTTCAAGGACATTGAATGTCAAAATAGGTTCAATAAAAATTGAGAGAAGCGGCGGGAGACACAGGAGGTTTTCCGTTTTTTTTAGGGTACATAAAAAAATTTTACGGCATCAAGAAACATGATTTGTTGGGCCTGAATCAATCGTAATTAGTTTTGACATAATTTTATTAATTTTTCAAAGTCGTCTACTCTCAAAATAAGTTCTATAAATGTTGAGCGGTCCCTAAGTTGACACAGAGAGTACCCCGTAATTTTATAAAAAAAAAAAATTTAAGGGCATGAAAAAACCTGATTTTGTAGGACTAAATCAATTGTACTCGGGTTCGACCTACTTTATTATATTTATCATGGTTACGAAAGTTCAAAATAATAGGCTCACACGTAACAATAAGAATATTACAATTAATATAAATCTAACAATGGATAAAAATAACGAGCTGGAATTAACTTTTTCTTTTTCTATTAAACGTTTTTGCTTAGAAAAAATATTCATTTTATGGTTCAACTTTTTGTCCAAAAAAATCGATGACTAATATATTTTTGTCCGGTAACCGATACAGATAGTTCGTTATTTCTAGCTTTTGAATCACCATGTTTGCTATTTTTTTTTTAATTTATTGTCTACTTACCAATTTTTCAAGAATTATTCTATATGCAATCTCAAGTTCGATGTGAAAACTAAATTTCACGACAGTTTACACTATCTTAATAATCATTAAGTTTTTGCGTTATTCAACACAATATCAGTTTTTAAAAGATCCTTTTATAACAATCAACTATGCAGTTATTTGTGTGACGCGATATTATAAAATGCTGTTCATTAACGAATAAACAAGTAAACACTGATACCCGGCACCGACTGAACACCATAGCACGCTTGTTTTCATGTTCGAACGAGTCGCGTGCTCGGCACATGGAATAAAAGACAACTGTTTGCTCATGCGCAGGTTTTCCACGCACCCCCTCATGCATTCTCTATGCCCCGTATCCACATTTCCTGGGCCGCAAGCCCGCAACGCAAGCACGAACCGCTCACCTCACGTGAATGCATGTGCTGTACGAAAAATTAAAAATTAATATAAGCAAGACAATAGTCGGTTTTAGTTAACTCAGTATTTTTGATATCGTGGTACATATACGTACATATAAATATATATAAAGTAATAATTTTTTAAGTAGTATACATACACAGTGAACTGTTTTTGTCTACAATATATATACTCTACAAAATATTGAATAAATATCGGAATCAAACGTAAGTAACCTTAAATTTTCATTTATATTGATTTTTAAATAACACTACATTTTTTTAACCAACAATATTTTTTTTTTTTTTTTTACTTATACAGGCAATACGTAAATTGAAAATTGAAAAAAATATCTTTCATAAGCTCAAGTGAATAATAAGTGATAAGAATTCTAAACATTAGAAAAAAAGTTTCTTTGAAATGAAAGTTGTACTTTGAAAATTTTTAATATTTTTGAAACGTCGAGAGAAAAAATGATAGTTCATTTCAAGTAATTTTTCTTGAGATTTGTAACTCCTAGGATAGTTTGAATTATTTAAAGTTTTGTGAGCATCTTCGGTCGAAATCTTTTTTTTTCTTCCGGCTAATTTTTTTTTTGTGAAAAAAATGAAAATAATAAAAAATTCTTGGTGAAACTGTGTAACAAGTTCATTTGTTATAAAGATTATTACAACAATATCATGCAATGAGTGAGGCACAATGTAAACTTAAAATGTAATTCTTAAATCTTGTCACATTTATTTAACCATTGGTTTCAATGCAATAGCTACTCGGGTTTATAATTTTATCACTATTATCAATATAGTTTTTGACCTTAGGGGCACTTAGAACATATTTATCATCAAAAGTTTCATAGTGATGCGATATTTAGTTTGCTATATTCTATATCTGAGATGATAATTCCAATTACAAAAATTTAAAATAGTAAATAATATATTTGGTTACTAAAATTTATACATTATGATAATGGTACTCCTTACAATAAAGCATCTGTACATATTCTGATCCAAATGATAGTATTTACCATCAAGCATATTTAACCCTTCACCACTTACATTATGTTTTTAAGTTCCGTCACTTGTTTCGTGAGTTCTGGGTTGCTGTGTTAATCCGTTGAGGACACACCTCGAAAAAATTACGTTGAGGACACACGGGGTCCAGTGGACCCCACTCAGCCAAACAGTTCTAATTCGTTTCCTATGTGATATATTGACTTATAATTGGCACCAAACTTTAATATAACATTCCCTCTATATATCTTACTATTTATTTTTAATTTCTAATTAATTAAAAATACCGAAATACGAGTTTCGGTCAATCACTTAAAATGAGAATAAGACATTTAAACATGCAAAATAATATAGAAAGATTTAGTTTTTTGTCATGAAACTTTTTTATTATAATTATAATTATTACAATAAAAAAATTGAAATATCTTCAAGAATATCAATGAAATAAGTCATAAATGAGACTCAGTCTCATTTATAAATCTCCTTCTAAATTTAAAATTGCTTCGAAGTTCGCCTGGGGTCCACTGGACCCCACGTGTCCTCAACGGGTTAAACCGAGTCCAATCTTGCCAAATATTTTTCGTTGTTCTGTACAAAACGACTTAAAATCTTTTTTGAAATATCTCAAGTAATGGAATCAATATTCTCCATACTCGTAAAGTTATAAAAAAACTTAATAAAAATTAATTTAACCTTATATGAGTTTATATATTATCCACATATAGTTATACAGAAAAATGAATACGTACACGAAGAGAAATAAATAATTACAATTATTATCATTCTGTTTTAAGGGTTGTGAATCTTGACATGTTATCGTCTAAAATCAATTTATTGTAATAATTACCATCGCGATAATAAAAGTTACCATAATGATGGTGGTTATTACTATCACGACAATAGTAGTAGCTACCACCCCTAAAATTATATTTTTATTTAATTTACAAGATGGTGACCATTACTATCTTGATGGTAAATATTACAATCGTGGTGATAAATAATACTAAAAGTGATAGTAACTGTAATCATCAATTAATTTTGGTCAATAACATTCTTAGGCTAGTAAATACTAAGAGAAAATAACAATAATTATAATTATTTATTTTTTTCCGCGTATGCTTATAGGGAACATAAAAATATAACCAAAAATAAGTTGTTTACACAAAAATTTGGCTATTTACTGCCGCTCATTAACTCCTACCGGGTGGCGTGGTGCCTTTTCTCTATTTCTGTATCCTTGATTTCTTTTTTTTTTTAATGAAAAAAATTTTTTTTAATAATTTTCTTCATAAGAAAATTTTGTAGAATGCTTATAGAAGCATTGTTGTTTTTTCAATTTAATTTCTACTGAAAATTCTATACATCTATTTATATATACTATATTTAGTATATACTAAATAATTTATACATACTCAATGATTGAAATCAACTGAAATTATTGAAAAAAATTCAAATCTCATGATGGTGAATTATTTTTAATGAATATTTTTAAACAGAACGTCAAGTAAGTAACGAGAGCAGAGGTTAGAGCTAGTAATCATGATTGTTAGATTATATTAAGGAAGTCTTTTCGCTCCAGTTGAGTCACAACAACTGTAGTAGTCAATATTCGATAAATTAAAATAAAAAACCCATAAAAATTCCTTAAATTAAAGAATAAATATGAATAAATAGTATATGAGGCATTAATCGTTGAAATTTTGAAAATAAAAAAAAAATAGTTAAATACAGAAATTTATATGACTCTTGTAAATCAGCTGTTAGTAACCTGTCCGTGATTTAGCAACGCTTTATTTCGGTTGTTTACATTTTTATTTGCACAATATAACCTTAATCATGTTTACCTTTTTGCAGTCAATGTAAATAAATAAATTAATTAAAAATGTTTAGTCACGGAACCATAACATTCTAATATCTCATGGCAGGAATGCTAGTATTTTGCACGCCTCATAGCGCGAAGGGCGTGAGGTTGTGCTTTACACTCGACTCGTTAATGTCAAGCAATTTTGCGATCTTTAAATGCCTGTATCACAACCATATTACACTTATACAATAATTAAAGTATATGTACACCGAGAAAACACTCAAATTGAGCCATATTTCACTTTTTAAAATCATTTCATGTTGTTATTTTGAAAAAAAAAACGTTTCAAAAAAAATTTTACGTGGACGTCCGGATGTCACCCCATTTTGTACCAACGATTACTCCCGAACGAATTGATATTTCGAGACGGGGTTTTGATTATTAGTTCAAGATTGCGATGAACTGGGTCCGTATTTCATTTCAGTAGCCTAGCTTACGTATTTTTTCTTTAAATTGACTTTTATTAAAATTCACTATGACATACACGTACAGAAAGAAAAACGAACTTTTTCTTTTTTCTTTATTTTCCTCATGTGAAAACGATGGCGCCACTTAATCCAGTTGAAATTAAAGTAGTTCATTTTTTTTTTTTTTTGGTACTTCTGTGCATAACGAGTATATACGAAATTTAATAAAATAATAATAATAAAGAAGAAAAAAAGAAATAAATTTAATAAATAAAAAAAAAAAAAATTTAATTAAAAAATGTTTGCTAACTGTGACATACCAGACTTCCATGCTTTTTTGTATTTACCGAAACATATAGAATTCTGGAACTAAATAACGAAAAATAAATACTTTTATTTTATTTTTTATTTATTTTTTTGTTTATATATAGACGCCAAGCAGTACTGGCTAAAACATTTAAAATAAAATACCTAGATTCTGATTAGTTATAACCTGCAACATCACTAGGTTTTTTTTTCTCTCTAGATGGAGCCACAAGCGGGATAAGTGTCTTTATATTTAAAAATCATGAAATTTTTTCAACTGCACATGCATTTTAAACTGCACATGCATATGAAGAATTCGTGCCATTGATTAAAATTAAGAAAATTATCATTGCATTAAAAAAAAAAAAAAAATATTCCGTCAATATTTTTATTTTTCAAATTTTTCATTAATTTATTTTTTGTTTTGTTTTTTATTATCATTATTTTATTTATCATTATTTTTTTGCACGCCTCATAGCGCGAAGCGCGTGAGGTTGTGCTTTATACTCGACTCGTTAAGGTCAAGCAATTTTGTGACCGTTAAATGCCTCTATCACAACCATATTACACTTATACAATGATATTAGTAGATGTACACCGAAAAAATACTTGAATTAAACCATCTGTTACTTTCTAAAATCATTTCATGTTGCTATTTTGAAAAAAAAAAACGTTTTGAAAAAAATTTTACGTGGACATCCGGATGTCACTCCATTTTGGATGTACCAACGATTACTCCCGAACAAAATGATATTTCAAGACCGGATCTTTTTTATTAGTTTAAAAATTCGATGAACTGGGTCCGTATTGCATATCAGTGGCCTAGCTTACGTATTTTTTTTTTAAATTGAATTTTTATTAGAATTTACTACGATACAACCGTACAAAGCTAAACGAACTTTCCTTATTTGTCACGTGAAAACTATGGCGCCACTTGATCAAGCTAGATTTTTTTAGACTGCGTGCGCGCATGACAAGAAGAAAGGGCGTCAATATTTAAAAAAAACTAAAAAATACTTTGTAAGAAATTACTTAATTATAATTTTTTTTTTTTTTAATCAATTACACAATTACTTTTTTTCTTAAAAAATGAATGAGCGTTATGAGGCGTGCACTTTTGGATTTTCCAAACTTTTTTAATTATTGTTTTATTTTTCAATTATAAATTATGAAAATTTGTTAACAATAAATTAACTAATAAGTATGTATGAAAAATATAAGCGCGTTAAAATTTAGTTTGAATTTATTGAATGGTCTGAAGCTCGCGCGCTATACAACGTTGCGAAATGTACTGACGCCATTTAAATGTAGGTTACTTAATAATTTTCTGTGATTTTATAATTATAATTTCTCCATAAATTCCACGGCAACCTATATATTTTATTGCAAAAAATCAAACCTGAATATTTCAAAAACCTTATTTTGAATTTTTTTTAATCCATCTAATCGGTGGTTAATGCCATAATTCGAGAAAGTTGTTAAGGTCTGACTTTCTCGTAAGACTCGGAAAAATACTAACATTTTTAGAAATTTTTTTTTCAAAAATTTGCTCGGTGAAGTATAAATTAAACTTCACTAGTAGATACATAAGGACCTTAACTATTAGATAAAAATTAATTTTATGCATGATCTAATATTTTTTATTTAACATTGATGGCGAAAGGACCTCCTTAATACTTACTTATTTTTAGTTAAAATACTTAGTTTTAATTCTCACATATACAAATTAATAAATGAAGAACTGAACCTTTTTTTTCAAATTATAATATTATTGATTAAATATTAAAATGAAAAATCTGGAAATCGGTTGATCGCGCAGACTAACCGTAGAACTTCCTGCTTAGATTAGATTTAAAGCGCCTTAAAATGTGTTCATCGATTAATGTTTGTGCTTTTCAAGCTCAAAGCACCATTTTTTTACATTTTCAGCTCTTCAAACCCAAAATGTATTTATTGAACAGCTGTAACTTTTGAATACGTCATTCGATTTTCTTGTTTAAAAAAGCATCCGACCAAGTTTTTAAAGTACAAAAAAAATGTACAGGTTTATATTGATTAGTTGAGAAATCTCAAAGATATTTTAAAAAAATATCAAAAAACACAATTTTGTAAATTTTTAAATAACTATTACTTTTGAATTCATGGTTCGATTTTCATTTCCAAAAATGCATTCGACGCAGTTATTTAAGGGCAAAAAATGTATACATGGTTTTGTTATGATTTTTCCACAGGGTTTAAAGTTATTTTTAATAAACATAAAAATTAAAATTTTTTTTGGTTTTTTTTTTAATTTTTTCGGAATAGCTATCGAAATAACTCTCAAATCTAATCAGGTCTAGGCTTAGATGAACCCTTTTGAATGACGTGACGTAGGATTCAATCGGTTGATTCGTTCTTGAGAAACCGTCCAACTAAATTTTTTTTTTCGCCCAAGTAAATAATTATGAAGAAAAATATTTTCTTGGCTTAAGTGAACCTTTCTTTCTGTGCAGGAAAGCTTTCTGTGCCCTTAAAAAGTCGAGATCTAATGAAAATTCAATTTTTGCAAACGGGGTGAAAACAATAACTTCCCGATTTTTGAAAATCTTCGATTTTCTTTGCGGGAAGTTGAAAATTTTTCATAAATACAATGTACATATGACAATGCAATGACAATAACTTTAAATACTGGAAAAAAAATAAAATAATAATTTCTCCTTTTGACTGTGTAAATAATTGCAAGCTTTAGCTCTCTAAAATTTGAAAATTTTTATGTGTTTGCAACTTCTTGAAACTTGATATCTTTTTATCTATTAAAGTTTTAAAGAATATTTATCAGCGATTTTCTTTATAGAAAATTGAATTTTCTTCAAGACTTTGTTTTTAGGATTTCGAGAAGACGTTTTTATCATATTTGCTTAGAAAGTTTCGAGCGCTGAGTGGCATCCGAAAAGGTACTCATTTCTAGAGGCTCTACCATACCGCCTTTTTTCCCGCGGCCTAGGCCGAAAAATTTACCTCCCCTTTTTTTCCGGTCTGCAGTACTATGATTACTATTTAGTGGCGCTGATTATTTCTCTTTTGGAAGTTCATTGCGAAGAGGACCTAATGTTAATAAAATAACAACACTATTTTACTAACCATTAATACGCGGAGAGAAATGGATGGTGAATATCACTATACCTCTAGGACCTCAAAACGTTAACATTCGTTGAAAACTCGATTTTCGAAAAACGGGATGGAACCAATAAATTCCCAACTTTTTAAAATTTTCAATTTTCTCACCGGGAAGTTAACAAAAATCTAATTAATTAATAATCAATGGCAATTTATTGATATAAAAGCAAAGGTATTGATCGTCTAAAAATTTTTTTGATGTAAACACTGCTTTAAATTTAATTTTATAAAAAAAAAAAAATAGAAAAACGGTAGAACCTGAAGGCCATCCGTGAAACTTCCCGCTCATTTAATACTTAGGTGCTTAAAATTGCACTAATGATGTTTTTGAGCTCTCCGAGCTCAACAATACTATTAATGTGTTATTTTGAGCTTTATCAGCTTAAAGAGATAACTTCTTATGCTTTTGAGCTCTTCGAGCTCAAAGGTCTGATAGAAGTTTGATAAAACACAATTTTTCAAATTTTTAAGCCGCAATAACTTTTGAATGAACCGATTTTTACGCGGTTGGCGGCGATCGACGTGGTTTTTTTATGTTAAGAGCTGATTAGTTTTTGGAATTGATCGGTAAAGCCGTTCAATAGTGATTCCAAAAAATGTCGGAGTTATGTAGAAAAAACACTTGTTTTCAAATATTTCGTCGAGATGACAATTGACGCAGTTTCTTAAGCTCTAAAAATTACTCTCTTTCATCAAAAACGATCCGATAAGAAATGTCGAAGTTATGTGAAAAAATTATTGAAATTGCACTTATGACGTTTTAGAGCTCTTCGAGCTCATACATACAATTTGTGAATTTTTTTGATCTCTCCGAGATCAAAAAAATAGCTTTTGTATGCTTTTAAGCTCTTTGAGCTCAGAAGTTTGATAAAACACAATTTTTTTAATTTTCAAATCGCAATAACTTTTGAATGAATGAACCGATTTTCATGTGGTTGGTGGCATTCAACGCAGTTTTTTAAGCTTCATGTAAAATCTTTAAGTTTATATTGACCGAGTGGAAAACTTCGGAATAATTCCGAAAAAACGCTTTTTTCAATTTAAAATGACAGTTGAAACGACAGCTACTCGGCTGTATAGAGATTGGTGACGCTTGCGTGATATTGTCCTTGACTGTATAAAGTTCTATACAGCCCAGTAGATACTGGCGCGTACGCGTATTATTTACAAATTGAGTGTTGTCTGCGCGTCAAAACCCCCATACGTCCGCCTAGGACGAAAATACAATTTTGTGCGCTTAAGTATGAAATAAGCGGGAAGTTACAGGGATGGCCTTTAGGGTCAACCGTTATCCTAATTTTTCTAAATACAAATAGATGATTAATTGCAAACATATTTAAGTAGTAGTTGAATTACAACAAAAAATTATAATAACAATAGTAATAATGGAAAATAATTATAATATTATTAATAGTCAGGATTTTTGCAATTATATGAAAATAATTATTAATAAGCAATGACAGTATAATTGACATGACGATGAAAGTACTGGTTGTCTAAAAAATTTTTCAAATAAAAGTTGTTCAAAATATAATTTTATACAAAACTGTCCCCTACAAATTTTTTTTTAATCAATGAAAAGGCCGTAATTTAAAAATTAACATTTTCATGAATCTTAATTTTGGAATTATGGAAAAAATATTGATCGTATAAAAAAATCTTAAGAGACATTTACTATACTAAAATTAAATTGTCTACAACATTTGTTGTCAAAAAAAAAAAAATTAGAAAAACGGTTCACCCTAAAGGCCATCCCTGCAACTTCCCGCTCATTTTGTACTTAAACGCTTCAAACTACACTTTACGTTTTTGAGCTCTTCGAGCTCAAAAATACTATTTTTGCATCAATTTGAGCTCTTCGAGCTCAAAACTCTACTAGCAGTTTAAAGACACAATTTTTTGAATTTTCAAACGGCAATAACTTTTGAATGAAAGAACCGATTTTCACGCGGTTGGCGGCAATCGACGCAGTTTTTGAAGCTCCATGGAAAATTTTCAGGTTTAAATCAATCGAGCCATGAATTTCGAAGTTATTACAAAAAAACACTTTTTTTGATTTTTTTCGACAACGATATCTCACGAACGCATCAACCGATTCGAACGTTTTTGGTGGCGATCGAAGGGGGTTTTCAAGGTTAAAAGCTGATTAGTTTTTGAGACCGATCAGTTCAGCCAATTCGGAGATATATGAAAAAAATAAAAAAAAAACAACTTTTTTTTTCACTTTTTTTTCACTTTTTTTGAATTTTCTCGAAATCTACCGGTCCGAATCGGATCCAATTTTTAGGAAATCTAAGTTTAGTGAAGCCCTTTAGAATGACACCAACCGCGATGAAATCGGTCAAGTCGTTCAAAAGTTACAAGAGGTGTACACACACACACACACACACACACACACACACACACACACACACACACACACACACACACACACACACACACACACACATACAGACGTACGGACATCATCGTAAAAATAGTCAGGGAAGCTTTCTGTGACCTTCAAACGTCGAGATCTGATGAAAACTCGATTTTTGTAAAACGGGTTGAAAACAATAACTTCCCGATTTTTGAAAATCTGAGATTTTTAGCGGGAAGTTAAAAATTCAGTAGGCCATTCCTGCAACTTCCCGCTAATTCCATACCTTCTTCGAGCTCAAAAATACAATTTATGTATTATTTTCAGCTCTCCGAGCTCAAAGCGATAGCTTTTCTACGCTTTTGAGCTCTTCGAGCTGAAAAGTCTGATAGCAGTCTGATACAACAATATTTTTTGATCTTTTAAACCGCAATAACTTTTAAATGAATGAACCGATTTTCACGCGGTTAGCGGCATTCGACGCAGTTTTTTGAGCCTCATAAAGAATTCCCAAGTTTGAATTGATCGAACTAGTTTTTTTGAAGTAACTAAAAAAGTGAACACTTTTTTCTGTTTATTTTACGACAACGATAACTCATGAACGAATCAACCGATTTCGACTAGGCTGGCGGCGATCGACGTATCAAAACGGATCAATTGTGAATAGCAAATTGAATAAAAATGCAACAGTTTTAAAAAAATTATTTCAAATTGCAAAGTTTTTTGAAAATCTCTAAGTATACTTGTTTATTTATTACTTTTGTAATAAATAAATTCCTAATAAATTTTCTGACGATAGCGACATTCTATAAAATTCAATTTGTAAAATCCAAAAGTTCACGACTCATAATGCTTATTTAATTATGAAATATAAAAAAAAAAAAAAAAAAACAGATGTCCCTAATGGAATAAATGGAGTAAATAAAAAAAAAATTTAACTTAATTGATGCATTTTTTCGCAAGTTATATAGTGTTGTTAGAGTTTCATACATGACGGGCAGAAAATTTTTTGACCTATTTTGAGGTTTTTTACCGTTTCTAGTAAACTAAATCAATTTTTGAAAAGTGTCAAATTAATGTCCATTAAATTATCTTGACAATAGTATGAAAAATATCGGTGACCGTCTCTTTCTTCTCATGTAAAAATTTCTTGCGACAAAAATTGTCAGCACTAATTTTTTGTACAATATTTTTTCACACAAAAAACATAATACAAGAGTCACGTTAATGTTTTTTTTTTAGAAATAATTGTACTTAATTGCTAATAATTGTGAGAAATTTTTGCTGAGAAATTTCAGCGGGATTTATAAAGGCGGGAAGCAAAATATAATTGGATTATAATGAGATATTTATTATTCGAGTAAAAATTTAATCATTTCAGGGATATATGCCAAAGAAGTCAACGCCAAAGAAGTTTTACTTCAATCGCGCGTAACGGTTACACGCACACACTTTTTTTTTTAACTTCTATTATAATGATATTTTCCACTACCAATCAATCAATTTCTATGAAACTAATGTATTCTCGATAGTTTTGTGGAAAAAATAAAGAAGATTATTGGAACTAATTCGATCCTATTGTAATTTTGAAGATTTTATAAGAATAACCCGTTCTTTGAAATTTTTCTGCAACAATATTTCTACTAGTACTAAAAAAGATTAGTTTTTAAAATTGATCGGTAAAGCCGTTTAAAGGTTATTCCAAAGAAATCACACTTGAAAAAATTTTTTTTTGTGGTTTTTTTGAGATTATTCAAAATCTACGGGTCCGTATCAGTTTAAATTGTATTTAAAATCTCAGTTTGGCCCAGCCCTTGGTTAAGCCCTTAAATCGACATTTATTTTTTGATCGTTTTTGATGAAGTAAAATAATTATTAAAGTCCACATCGATCGCAGCCAAGAACAGTAAAATCGGATGATTGGTTCGTGAATTATGATTGTCGATGAAATTCGGAAAAAGTGAATTTTTTTAATTTCTCTAGAATATTCGGTTAGATCAGTTTGTGTTAAAAAGTATATGATAGAATTTGAAAAACTGCGTAGAATCCTAACAACCGCGTGAAACTCATTCATTCAGAAGTAATTGTGGTGTTAAAATTAAAAAAATACTGTTTTGTTAATTTTCTATCGGACTCTTGAGCTTGAAGAGCTTAAAACTCAGAACTACTAACTCTTTGAGCTCGAAGAGCGCAAAAAAACATATAAATAATATTTTTGAGCTTGAAGAGCTTAAAAACGTTATAATCGCAATTTTAAACGCTTCGATATGAATTCGTGGGAAGTTGCAGGGATGGCATTTAGGGTCAATCGTTTTCCAGATTTTTTTATTCATTATGAAATTTACTTTTATTTTAGCTGCCAAATAACCTTTTTTAACTTGCCACTAAGAAAATTGAAAATTTTCAAAAATCGGAAAGTTAATTGGTATATTTTGAGAAATCTGAAAAAAAATACGAAAAAAAAATTTTTTCAATGTGGTTCTTATAGAAAAACTTTTAGACGACTTAGCGCATCGATTCCAAAAACTAATCAGCTCTCAACATCAAGAAACCACGTCGATCGCCGCTGGGCTGGTCGAAATCGGATGATTCGTTTGTGAGTTATCATTGACGACAAAAATCGAAAAAGTGATTTCTTAGAATTACTTCGAAAATTTTGGCCTGATAAATTTGTGTTTAAAAGTAAATCATAGGATTCGAAAAACTGCGTGGAAATGACTAATTCACTAGTATTTAAGTTCGATGGATCCCCATCGAACTTGTGTAAAGGGAGAATGTCTCTCGATCAATAGGGAAGATGGAATGTCCATCCGTGGGCTTGAATTAATTTACTAGTCACTTAACCGCAAGGTGCAAAAACTTTGATGTAAAAATTAATTTTTTTAAATAGTTTTGAAAATATTTATGTCAAATTATATCAATTTTATCAGATTATTATTGTTGGTTGTATCAATATTTGTTAATAAATAATACACTACTCACAAAAATTAAGGGAATAAAAAAAAACGCAAATTATTTTTAGATTTCTGAAGGGCTGTATTTCAGCGGAAAATGATCGTATCGCAAAAATAGAAAATAAATTTTTAAGCTCTGAGACTCTGGTTTCAGATGTGGAGGTCAAAATTTTTTAGGAATTACGGTTTTAATATGATCCGAAGAAATAGAGCGATAAGATTTTTTTTTCTGAAATTTTTTATAGGATTTCATTGGGAATTTTTTCCAGTTTCCAAAACTGTCCTTTTTTTTGCTGTGCGATTATCGGTTACAGAGATATTGATGGTTAAAGACATAAACGTCCTTTTTCGTCTAATCTCGGATATCTCTGCAACAAATAATCGTATCGCTAAATAAAAAATGCAATTAAAGCTGAATAAACAGGCTATCTGTTCCATAAGGTCGCTTTGTCTGAAAAAATTTTTCGGAGCCCGTAGAGCGAAAAAAAAAATTCTAAAATTTGGGAATTTTTTTTTCGCTCTATTTCTTGGAATCATGTTAAAACCGTAATTCTTAAAAAATTTTGACCTCCAGATCTGAAAACGAGAGTCTCAGAGCTTTAAAATCCATTTTTTGTTTTTGCGACACGATCATTTTGCGCTGAAATACAGCGCGTCAAAAATTAAAAAAAAATTTGCATTTTTTTTTTATTACCTTAATTTTTGTGAGTAGTGTATTAATTATAAATAAGTAAATTAATAAAAATGATAAACGATAAATTAATGAAATAATTAATATTATTTATAAGTAATAATTATCATATCAATTATCAAATTATTGTATCAATTTCTGATTAACAATGTATCAATTAGTCCTTTTTTTTGTTAAAATAATTTTTAAATATTTAAAATTCTTTAACTTTTAAACACAAAATAATAATAATAATTCAGTGATAATAATTCAATTCAATTCATAAAAGTTTGCAATGTTTCAACAATGTTACTTTATGACGTTATCACGTAAAACTATCATCCGTAAACTGACTTCGGTGTCAAAAAGATGACCTCGAATATTCATTTATTGACACATATAGTACGTGTTGTAAGAAACTGGGGTCCAATATGGGCCCATGAAGCCTTTATCTTTGAGGTTTGGAACAAGAGAATTATGGAATTTATAACCAGTCCTCATGCTCGGACGAACCAAGTCGCAAGACGTTTCTTAATGTATAAATTTATCATAACTTCTTTGTACGATGAAACAACTTCGCCGGAAACAAGAAAGTTCATTGCAAAACTATTAAAAATATCCATAGAAAACAATCGTGGTGATGTTAAGAATCGTATAATAGGCTTACGAAAGTGTATAACACGCTTACCTACAGAAAATGAACTCGCAGCTCTGGTAAATGCTGGATATGCGCCTTTAAATATGACATGTTACAATAAAATGACATTGAATGGAGTACGATATGAGTGCATTAATAAAGAAAAGACAAAATTTTGTAACTCGACAGTTTTTGGCGGTAATGACAGTTTTGGTAATATAACTGCAATAGTGAATTTTCATCATAATAATGAGACAATTGGTGGAATTATAATTCAGAGAATGAGACTAGTCAACCGTGCATTTGAAACTGAATATATTAATGAAGTAATGATATCTGATGAGATAATTTTTATTAAAGAATCTGAATTTATAAAACCAGCAATCCAAATTCTCACGTCAAGCCAACTATTTGTCATTAAACAAACAAATTGCTGGGAAACGGATTAATGATAGTAATATATTGAACTTAACAACGATATTTATATTAAAAAAAAAAATTAAGATAACATAATTCAATGCAATGCAGTTTCACTACTTCCGACCAAAAGTACTAGATAATTAATGTATATCTTGCAGGAAATACTTATCATACGAAAATAGCAGTAATGTAGCTCATTATTCGACTTCGAGATTTCCCACTTTGAATACATATTTATTTAATATTTTAACCTTTACATTTTGACTCCGTTAAAGAAAATTATTTACGAATATATTTCTTAAGTAGCTCAAGAAAGACAGTTTGTGATGATTCGATAACAAGTTCTTAGTATATCCATTAACAGTGATAAAACTGCTAATAACGAAAATATTTTACAACATTTTGTATATTATCAATCTAAAAAAATCTGTATCATAATTCATAAAAGTTCGTAATAATTTTAATCCGTATTTGTCTTTAATTTAAGGAGACTATACGCAATCATGAAATTTATATTTTAGTCAAATTTATCTATGAATTTATATAAATCTCCATAAATATCGGGATATCTTTTCAATTTCCGACCATTTGAAGATATAACATTGATAAATGTTGTTTTTAGACTATGCAGTTATTTGAAACTATTATCTTTAATAAGTATTAATTTATAAAGCCATAATTTATATACTTCAATTGTTTGATGGATAATGATATCGTCGATAAAAAACAGTTTTTTGGATAATTCAGAGATTATCTTCAGAGCAACTTTAAGATTTCATATTGTGGCTAGAAGACCTGATTCCAACTATACCATAAATACAAACATGTATTTAAACTGTGTATAAAGTTTCGTAACTATCACGTAGCAGATATAATTGGATATTAATCCAACAAAGTAACCGAACTCATCATATTTATTATCCGAGTAATTATTGTGATTAATAAATCTACTAGCTTACTTGTTAATATGTAAATAGACATTAATTTTCCTATACTTTGTTAACATATGAAATTAATATTAAATTTAATGAACTACAAGAAGATTTGTTTTTTCTCATTTTTCAAATCCTTTAAACTTCTTTTTATCCTTACATTAACGTTATTATAAAGTATACCTTCACAGATGTCATATATATAATAAATATTTAAGCTGTTTCAAGATTTCTTATTTTAATACCAATGAAGCATTTATCTTTTTTTAAATATTTTTAAAAATTTTAAATGTAACAACCGTTTTAAAACTCGATTCGGTAACTCTTTTTTTTTGTTTAAAAAGATCAATAAATATTAGTCAAACCTAGAATTTAGTCCATTTTTTTCAATGGAATAAGACAGCAAAATGAAATGACCGACTTGTTATAAAATTATGTTGAAGTAGTAGTTGGTTTATGCATGATTCAACAATGTTTTTCTATTATTTAATTTTTTTCTTAAGAATAAAACTGATGAAATTTACGAATTAATTAATAAACAAGTAATTCAAAATTTATTGCAATAAAAATTTTTGGTAACAATTCCATTTCTTAAAATCCTAAATTTTTCTCCACTGATTCACTTCAAATCTACAAGCAAGATAAGAATTCAGTAAGTATACTTAAAATATTCAAGGACTATTCTAATGTGAGAATTCATTCAAATGTTCAATGACACCTCTTAAGTTTTTAAAAAGTTGTAATTTTTTAGCAAAAATTCAGTAATCTCTTGAAATCAAATAAATTAATGGTTTTGTGAATGACGTTCAATGGATTTTCGAATCCAAAAAGCTCCATCAATTACTCAATTGTTGCTTGGCTTATAATTATTAAAAGAAGAAGTCAACAGTTAATATTGATTTGTTATCTTCCGTCTTGTAGAGAAATGTATATTATGGGACATTTCATACGAAATCGTCCATTTTTTTAAGTAGATCGTTCCGATTTGTTCTCAATATGTAATGTGTGTTTGAAGCTAATTGAAAACATGCCTATGAATTTTTTTAATTTTTTTTAATGTCCTCAGAAAAAAAAATAATTTTATTCAAAATTTTTTATTTATCATTTTTTTTACTTATTGAAAAAAAAGTCGATTGTCGAAACTTTAAAAAAAATCTTCCAGAGTACTTCGATTAATTTAAGAACTTTTGAGCTCTATCCAATCGTGAGTGAACGACATTTAGTTCGATTGTTTGTGAAATTTTTTTCTCTTTCGTTTGGTCTTAAAATTTTTTCATTTTGCTAATTGCGTTCCAATATTTAACAGTGATTTTTTTTAATCCAACCATAAAATTTTACAAATTCAGAAATCTATATATAGCTAGACTGATAATCTAAGAAAAACGTGTTGAATTAAAATCGCGTGTGTTAAATCTTGAAGGATTTTAGAAATTTTCACAAAATACAAATAAAAATTCATTGGAATACATAATAAATTGAAAAAGTAATGATCTAGTAAGTTGTAATTTGGTTGTTTAAATATTTTTAACTTTTTTAAAAATTTAAAAATATTAAATTTTATTTAATACCCGTATTTTAGAATATCCGTTAATCTCAACTAGTATTTGCGTAAATTTTAAACGATCGGACCAGGCACGGAAATCCTTAAATTAATCTAAGTATTGATGAAAATTTTCTAATGGAGCATGCATATAGTCAATATCGACTTTTTTTCTGAACTGAAAAAAATGATGAAGGCAGAAATTTTGAATAAAATCAAATGTTCTATGAAAAAACATTTGAAAACAAAATTTCAAAAAAACCACTCGATTGGTACATTTATTACCGCATTGAAAGCATTTAAATAAAAAAAAATGAATATCCAACAAATTTATATTTCAGGAGCGGATGGTCAAGAAAATTGAAAAAATTAATGGACATATTTTTTTTGGTCTTGGAAACATAAAATCTAAAGATAAATCGGGAGGTCAAATGGAAAAACTAGATGATTCGGTCTAGAATATGACCCATGTATTAAAAATTAATTGTTTTAAATAATTTATTTGATCTTTAAATTCTCGACCAGTATTTATTAGATTATTAGAAAAACTATGTAACAACTTGAAGTACATCTTTTTTTAAATCAATTAAAATTATGATTTGTATCCACTTTGAAAGCTACTTGATTTTATTTTGGGGACACTTTGGATTTACTTTAGGAAAAATTTGAGTCCATACTGAAAACTATTTTTTATCATTCTGAAATCACTCTGATTTCATTCTGGACCCACTTTGGATCTATTCAAAATTCACTTTGGTCCACTCTGGATAAAGTCTAGAACCACTCTGGCTCTACTCTGAAATCAAGGCACAAAACCACTCTGGAAACACATTGGATTCAGTATGTTTTCACTATGACTCTGAACCCAGAGTGTTTCCAGAGTGGGTTGAAAGTCTCAAGGGTTATCAAATTTTGAATTCTTGAAATTCGTCAAAAATGACGATCGAACTTGAAATTTTGGTTCAATTTTTGTTGTATGATACCTTGTACCGATCTTAGAAGATTTTGAAATTTTTAGGTTATTTTTTTAAAATATGAATTGTTTACTTTAAAAAACAAAATTTTTTTTGTTTTGGCAACTTTTAATAAAGTAAAGTCACGTAGACACATAAACCTGACTTTAAGATTATATCCGAAAAGTAAAAAAAAATTGAAAATAATTTATTATTTAATATTTCCGCCTCATGCATTTGATTTTTTTTAATGCTGACAATTACAATACTATGTATCTACATCACTTTACTTCATTCAAAAGTGGCAAAAAACGAAAAAAAATTTTTATTTCTTTCTTTGATAGAACTTCGTTACATGATAAAAGAAAACTTTAGATCAAAATTTTTCCAAATCAAAAGGGGACGATTCCAACTATTTGTCGATTTGACATGGAATGACCCATCTATATTTAAGCCGTTTTCTCGTTTTAAAACATTGCTTTGTAGATATTTTTTTGAAGTTCTGTAGTTTTGTCGCTTCAATAATATATTTATGTTTTCATTGCTCAACAGCCGGAAAAGGAGACGTGAAGAATTGACAGCCACATCGAATTCAACAGTAGAAGCAGACGAAGCGGAAGAAGTTATCGAAGAATCCTATCCACAGGATCTGGATGGAGTAGATGATCATTGTGGAGAACAGGAGGAAATGGATATAACAGAAAGTAACATTCCTTTTTATAATAATCATTTAATTAATTTAGGTAATAGTAATAATCTTAATCAAACAGTAACTCGTGAACCGGCGAGTTTTGTGTGTAACTCAAGCCAAGTATATTCTGAGAAATCAGAGGAAAGGAGTAGTCAAGAATCTACGGGTCTTAATGCATCCGAACTTGTTTTATTTGATAAAAGCAATCAAGTTACACATGCAATCATTAAAAGTCAAAATAATTTGAATAATATTAGTATCGCTTATGATAATCAAGTATATTCTGAGCAATCAGAAAAAAGGAGTAGTCAAGAACCTACGGGTGTTGATGAATCCGAACTTGAATTAGTCCATGAAAGCGACAAAACTTCGAATGCATGCAATTTGACTAATAGTAGTTCTAGTAATAATCTTAATATAGTTAATGATAATCGTCAAGTTTATTCTGAGCAATCAGAGAAAAGGAGTAGTCAAGAACCTACGGGTGTTGATGAATCCAAACTTGAATCAGTCAATGAAAGCGACAAGATTTCACGTGCATGCAATTTGACTAATAGTAGTTCGAGTAACCTCAATATAGTTACTAATAATGATCAAGTTTGTTTTGAACAATCAGAAGAATTGATTAGTCAAGAATCTATGGATCTTGATGAATCCAAACTCGATTTATTTCATGATAGCAATACAGTTTCTCATAGTCATAAACAAAGCGAAAGTACCTTAACTGTATCACCTGTAGTTGGTACAATTCTAAGCTATCAGAAAAAGAGAACAGTCCCGATCGAGTAAGTCTAGATAACTCCGAGAGTAGTATATCTGGGATTAATATTAATGATCGTGAAGACTCCGAATAATCAGAGATATCAAGTGATTCTGAGTTTACAGATTCTGATAAATTTGGGCATGACAAAGCCAATGATACTATATTTTCTGAATATTCTTTTTCATCCAGCGTTTCCGATCATGATGATGTTGAATTTGAATCAAATTCTGTTGATAATGATTCGGATAATGATTTGGAACAAGAATCTGAAAAGTCTCCAGAAAATTCATCATCCCCATTGCAAAATTGTGATTCCCATAACGATGCCCAAAATAACACTGAAGCATCATCTTCCGAAAAACCAACAGACATTGAGTCTATTATAAGCGGTTGTCGAATAGTTGAACTCGCTCATTTTATAAAAGAGTTTACAAAGTTAGGTGATTCTAAGAATCATCTACCTAATTGTGCTAGACAAGGGGAAAACTTCCATTGTTTTAGAAAGTTAGATGTCGGCTTAAATACTTTATTGTACTGGAAGTGTCTCGAATGTAAAATGATTGCTACATTTTGGACAAATCCAGTAAAACAAGAAAATAAATTCTATATCAATGAAACTACCACCATAAGCGTTATTGGTTCTGCAAGTTCTTTCGCAGCATTTCAGACTATTTTGGCTGTGTTTAATATACCGTGCATTACAAATAAAACTTACGAAAAACATCGAAGGAAACTAGTTGAACCTCTTCAAAACGTTCTTGCTGAAGAAATGCATAAAAATGCCTTAGAAGAAGCCCAAATCGCCATTAAAAATGGTGATGTTACCCCCGATGGTATTCCTCTCGTAAAAGTTATAACTGATGGCGTCTATGATAAACGAAGTTATAGAGGAGGCAAACATGATTCTCTTGGAGCTTCAGTTGCAGTTATTGGTTGCGCTACTTAGAAAGTTATTGATGTCGAAGTAGTTAATAAATATTGTTATACTTGCCGTGTCCATCAAAACCGTAATTGTGAGCCGCCAGCTCATAAATGCTTCATGAATTACGATAAAAAAAAAGCTCCTCAAGCATGGAACCACATGCGACAGCTATATTATTCAATCGTAGTTTAAAACTTCATGTAATAATTTATTCTGTCATGGTTTCTGATGATGATAGTTCTACGTTAAAAGTAGTGAAAGAATCGAAGCCTTATGAGACGTATAATATTGAAGTAGAGAGAATCAAGTGTTCTTTTCATATATTTCGTTCCGTAGGAACAAAAATTAGAGAAGCCGCCAAAGCTCGAGTTCCGAATCGACGAGTTCCTGCTGCTGTACGCAATAGAATAAAATACAGTGGATTAAAAATTCGTCGGACAATTACAGCGGATATTGAGCGTTTAAGAAAAGATTTTGAATCTGAAAGTCTTTCAAAAGCAGAAAAAGAGAAAATTTTTGAAGAAAATACAGAAGTATTGCGAAAAAATATACTACTTGCTCCTTTACATGTTTTTGGCGACCATGCTCAGTGTCCTACTGAATGGTCGTGTGATAAATCTAAATCAAATCATTTACCCAAAATAAAAGAATATGGTTTATATTCGCGTATTGAAAAAATCATCACTGATCTGAGTCAAAATGCCATACATTTATTACATTTTCTAAATACTAATAAAATTGAGCAATATCATGGAGTGTTAGCAAAATACTTCTCTGGTAAAAGAATTCAATACGGTGGTGCCGATGAATTTCATGACAAAGTTTACATGGGCACTCTTGACCAAATTACTTCCGGTGCTCACTTGTCAACATTCTATAAATTTGTCAAAAAAAGTGTTCCTGAAAGAATTGTAAAATTGGAAAAAGAACGAAATTATCAAAGGTAGATAAATACAAAGTGTCGTGAAATTAACAAACAACAGAAAAAAAATAGGCGTACGTATCATGGTCCTGATAAAGATTATGGTTCCAATGCAGCTCAGCCTGATCTTTGTGAAACAGACCCTGTTAACTATCAGCAATACAAAGAAGATCATCATGACAAGCTCCGTGAACGTCAAAGAAATCGAAATAGTCTTGAAGTTGAAACGAGAAATCATCCATTTGGAGTACAACACGGTTATGAAAAAGACATTGTTGTTAAAAGAGAAAAATTTCACGACTGATTTCCCAGTAACTGCTGTGAACCCTTCGAAACAATCAACTTCGAGTAATGATTTAGTGATCATCGGTGGAGAATAGAATTTCCTACATTGGAGTTGTTTGTACTTTGATGGACACTATGTTGCTATTTATGATAGCTTGAACAGAAGCTTTGACGACTTGTCTGATTTCGAAAAGAAATATCTGTAAGTCCGATATCCACAACAGTTAAAAGGGAAAAAAGTTATTTTGAAATTGGTAACTCAACAGCCTGATGGTAGTACGTGTGGGGTATATGCTGCAGCATTTGCCACATCTATCGCACTGGGTTATAATCCGTGTACCATAAAATATTCTCAAGATAAAATGGCAATGAGGAAGCATTATTATGACTTAATATGTCACAAAAATTAATACAATTTCCTTGCGCTTCCAATAACTAAGCCTTATGACAAGCGATGGAAATTAATAATTGCCATTCGTATCATGAAGTTATATGATAATATATCTTAATTTTATTATTAAGAAATTACATTTCTACAAGACGCTTTAATAGTCTTACTGATGAGTCCTAAATATCGTGTTAAAGACAAAATTGAACGAGTCGTTCAAATACGTATATTATATTCGCATGAAAACTATATACACTTAAAAAATTTACTTGAGGAATTAATCTTCTACATAATGTATTCACAGTACGAATTTATTATTGAACGTAATTGCAAAAGTTCGGTGAAAAATGAGCTTTTGAGTTGTTATTTTTTTTTTAGGCTATCGGACAAAAAAATTCTATATTGATATGAAAAGATAGTTTAAAAAAAAATTCAATATGCTTATAAATCCTGAATAATTTTGTACTCAGTAATTATATTTTTATTTATTATTCTGTGTCGTGAAGAAAAAAGTCCTTAAATGTTATAACTTACAACTTATTACTTATAAGATACGTATTTTTCTATGTTAATTTCTATAACCGAAGGTCTAAGGTAGAAAGTGACAAAAAAAATTTACTTAAAGGTTTGTAATAATTGTCACAATCGGGACGAAACCTTCCTTTAAAGCTCGATTAAAAATAAAATTTGTTATTTCACTTGTATTGTTACGAATAGTTACTACTTCAGATATCAGTGAGGCATTTAAAGCCAGTGTAGATTTAAAAAAAAATTTCAATTACAAAATTACTAAGACAATTCACCCTTTAGGTCATTCTTTCAACTTGTATATTTTGATTCTCCTGAAAATTTGTAATAAGAAACTACTAAAGGACCTCCATGGCTACTTTTTTTTTCGCTTTTGAAAATTAAGAAAAAAATTTTTTTTCCATTCATCATTAGTAATTCTCATTTTAGTCATTAAATCTATTTTTTTATCATTTTAAAGTGGTTTTTTTTTGCAATTATACTCTATTAAAAAGTTTTTTAAATTATTAAATAGTCGATTAATCTGTTTATGAATAATTAAAACGAAATTATTTATTTATTTACGGAATTTTTTAAAAAATTTATACATCTGATCATTATTCAAATTGGAATGTCTATTCTCCTATGTTAATGATTTAGATATTTTCTAGTACAGATCAAATTTTTCTCTTCCCATAATATAGTCACTTGCAGGCGAACATTTTAAAGCAATGCTAGGTAAAGAACTCAGCTCAGATGCCAACTCATATTTTTCGTATACAAATGACTGTTTCGATTATTTATGAACAGAATCAACGACTAATTAATTATTTCAAAAAGCCTATAATTGCGTAATTGCGTAATTGAGAAAAACTACTTGAAAATGATAGAAAGAATAATATTTGATGACTTAAATCAGAATTACTAATGACGAATGGATACAACTAAATTTTCAAAAACTTAAAAAAAACATAGTAGCCATGAAGGTTTCACGACCAAAACCGCTTGAAAACTCGGAGAGTGCATAGTTAAATACACTAGCATCATTCGTCTCGGCGAATTCGGAGCGTAATCTTGAAGATGTGACTTCTGGGTGTTAGAGTCACTTATACTGTCACAAATTGAGCTGATTCATTACGTTTATCGTTGATGATTCATCCGACACCGACATCTACCAATGCCTAGTAGTAGTGTGTCTGGGGGGCCTGGCTCCATCGGTAAAACAGATTTGTGGGTTCGTATCCACACTAAGTTACCCTCAATCGATGTGGATGGGATCTGTTTTGCCGACGCGGTGGTCGGTGACAGTTGAGGTTATGGTCGAGGTTTTTACTGACGTGGATATGGTGGCGCTGGTGGTGAATTCTGCCGCCATTTTCCCGCCATTTTTTTAAATCTATCCGCCATTTGAATCCGTCATCTCGTGGCCGTTATCCGCCATTTTGAGTCTGAAATCCGCCAGTTTGAGCCCGAAATCCGACATCTGGTGGCCGCTATCCGCCATTTTGAGTCTGAAATCCGCCATTTTGAATCTTAATATCCGCCATTTAGAATCTTAATATCCACCATTTTGAGTCTGACTTCCGCCATTTTGAATTGTGAATTCAACATTTTGAAGTTATAAAAAGCATCCTCAACTATTAACCTGCTTTAGGATTGCCATTACAGATCAATAGTTCAGGATTACGCATTTGGAGTATGATGTATCCATGTTTTATATATTCAAAAGGAAGTTAGACAACTACTTGCGAGAAGGATTTTACGCAGCACCATCTGGTGATAGCTTTCATTACTTCTAACCGCGTAGTAGATGACGTCATCCGACAGGTCTGAACCTGTTCAAGGTCACGGTAATTGCGTAGTTCTCTTTGTTCTATTCCTAACTGCGCAGTAGATGACGTCATCAAACCGGTTTTGATGTAGAGAAGTGGGAGTAACTGCACAGTATTTTCTGTATTTTCTGTTTTATATATAAGCAGCTCGCCGAGAGCGTATTTCACAAAAACGAAGTACACGTCTCCAGTGAAGTACCAGTTTGTCGGTAGGTAGTAGTGAAGTACGAGTTCTTGGTGATATACATCTTCTACCTATCAGTATTACTAATTGTAAGTATTCATTTACTGTCTAATTAAAATATTTATTGAATGAAGGATCATTTAATCAATTAATCAATCACTTTAATTAATTAAAAAATTTTTACAGCTATCAATCATGGATCTCACCAAGATAAATGAGGTTAATTGTCTTACTGGGCTTCTTCCTGTTAAGAAAATGATTGAGTTAGAGTTTAATCGAGAATATAAGATTAATGGCATCAAAGCTATTACAACTCAGTATGGGACTAGGATTGTTGTCAATATAAACGATGAATTTAACATTTATCTACTATCTAGAACTATTCAGCATCTAAAGGATGATAACTTCATGAAGAGTTTGAATGAATTAATAGATTCAAACTATCTCTTTCTACGTTTCCATGGTGGAAAATATAATAAATTTGAATTTATTAATTCTAGTCTTGATGTAAAAATGACCAGTGGAATTATTTAATCAATAAATATTATATTTCAATATAAATAATTCATTGTTTTTTATTTATAATTTCTCACATTTTTAATTTAAGATTAATATTTATAATTAAAATTTTATAAGTTCTACTAAAACTTAATTTTTTAAGTTACTCATCTTTATAATAGTTTGAATTTCGCGCGCCTTGTACCAGAGCCATCTGATATTAGTATATTCTTAGCGCGGGAATGTGAGTGGTTCAAACAACCTTAACCACCACGATCTTTTATCACGCCACCTTTAGGAGAGTAGTGAAAGATGTTTTCCAATAGTAAAAGCATGTTATCGCTGTTGAACTATACCCCCCACTCCTCAACCATATACCTACGCCTGGCGCGTCTCAAACTTTATATTAGTTGTTGGATAAAAATGGCTGTAATGAACATCTCTCAATTATTTGGAATTATTTTTCATTTTTATATTTAAATAAATCAAAATTTAATACAATGAAAACTCATTAAATATTTTTAATGTTTGTTAAAATAATATTAATAATAATTTAGTAACAATAAACGCAGTGGAATTGAACACACTCATATAAAGATAATATAAATTCTTTAATCATACTTTAAATCTTAAGTATCTTAAGAAGATTATAAAATACTACACTTGTTTCAAAATATATATATATTAATATTAATAATAATAATTTAGTAATAATAAACGATGTGGAATTAGACATACTCATTTAAAGATAATGTAAATTCTTTAATCTTATCTATGCTAAACTTATTAATTGATTTTTAATAATAATAATAATAATAATTTTTAACGATACTTAAGAAGATTATAAAATACTACACATGTTTCAAAATATATATTTTGTCATAATTTCAATGTTCTCCATGATCAATCTATTCATCCATTATTTCTGTTAACAGCAAATCTGAAAAATGGTTTTGCAGTGAATTTCCTGTAAAAATATAATCGTATGTGTTAGGATAATCATGATTCCACATCTTGAACCACCAGCAGAATTTTTCTGAGATGACTGTCAGAATTGTCGGTTGATTGGCAATTGTCATGATCATGTTTTCAATCCCATCTTCATGATCCATGATTGAAAATATTCTCCTTTCTACTTCTTCAGCAATTTAAATAGGTGACAATTGATCACCCCATACTTTTGGGTAAATTGCATCATACTGTAATACATCTTCAGAGGAAACGATATGTTTAACTCGGTTTTGATCAAAAAATTCCTCATCATCAACATTAATGTTCGATAAATTAAAACTTAAAATTTCTAAGTTTCGTCGTTGTTGATTAATAACATATAATTATACAACTCGGGAAACCTTTGAACTATCAAATTTCCACTAAAAGAATAATTCTTCGGGTTAATCATTTAATCATTTTCTCTAACAAAACACCAGCATCGTTCAACATCAAGTATAAGCAGTTTTGTTTTTGTATCTCCTATAATAAATTCTGCATCACTAAACATACAATTATCTTGCTGCAATAAATTGATTTTGCATCTGATTTCATCAAATATTTGATGTTTTGAATAATTCAAATACCATTCTTCTGGTATAACCATCTCGTAACTCAATGCACTGCCCATCTACAATTAAAAAATTCATGTAACCAATTAAAAATTAAATAACAAAGTTCCTTAAAATTACTATCATGAAATATATATATTTTACCTTGTTGAACTTGTTGTTGTTGCTATTTGTTTTATTTTTGTATTGTTATTTTGTATTAACAATCCTATTACCATTTAAAATGTCACTAACAGTGTTGTTTATCTATAAACATATATTCAATCAAAAACTTTCATAATTATTTTCATTATAAATGAAAATTAGATCACTACTAAATCATAATAATAATTATCAAATCTTTAAAATTATTAGTAATATTATAAATAATACTTACAAAGTATGATGTTACTGCTGTTGTTGCAATTTCACTAAAAATACTAACCCCCACAGAACCCAATCTTCCTAGAAAGTTCTTTCTTCCTATAGAGCCAGAGGGCCTGCAATCCTCCAATAGTAGCTATCAGTCCGAAAACGCATGATGCTGATTGGTTCTTTCATTGGACACGCACTATACACAGCTGATAAGTTGGTATTTTTGATGTTAACATAAAACGTTTATAAACGTTGTTATGTAAAAACTATTGGATAAATATAATAATTATTTTTCGTTATTCTTGAATCCTAAATTTCATTAAAATTCATCAATTTCTTCGATTAAAATTAAATCACTGAAAATTCTACTTTAAGGGCTCAATTGGCGGGTGAAAGTAGTCAGTTCAAAAATATTAAAAAATTTTTTCCAGTTATATATCTAAAATAATTAGATCTTTATTTAAAAATTAATCAAATATTAATAACAAAATATTAAAAAATAATAATTATTATCTTTATTTCAATAATATTATTCAATAAACTAATATAAGACAGATGTGCCATCTATAGTCAAATTCAAAAATCTTCTATCGATATATTTTTAAAAATCAATACCCACTTTTGTTTTCAAATGACTTTATAAAATAATATAGAACTTTTAACTTGAACAAAATTAATAATAAATAAATAGAAATTAATAACAAAATATTAGAAAATAATAATTATTTATCTTTATTTCAAAATATTATTCAATAAACTAATATAAGACGGATGTGCCATCTATAGTCAAATTCAAAAATTTTCTATCGATATATTTTTAAAAATCAATACTCACTTTTTATTTTCAAATGACTATATAGAATAATAAACAACTTTTAACTTAAACAAAATTAATAATAAATAAATAAAAATAAAAACTGATTGTTGATTTTCATAATTAAAAATCGGAAACATTTACACCATCCAAAGATGTTTATAGGATATTACAACCAATAGCAGTGTAGTAAAATTATTTGAATATTCAAAATAAAATACATTTACACCATCTGTAGATGAGTATTACTACCAACAACAGTGTTGTAAAATTATTTGAACTTAATGACTAACAATAATTAATTCTATTTTAAATTAAATGTGTTAGGATGTAATCATAACAATTATAATTGATTTATTTTAAATTTATTGACTTCTTACAAACCAATCTTTTAAATTTTTTACATTTTCCAAAGCACATAAATCAGATAAACAATCATGATAATTACAAAAATGATTATTACTTATTTTCATGTTTTTCAAAGATGGACATTTGAAATTTTCAAGATCGATTACAATTTTATTGTAATATGAAGTTGTTCCAGCGTTCCAATTGATGCCATGATAATTTCGGATCAGCCAGGTATTCAGACGTTGACAGTTGACTGGTAACACCCTCCAGTGATATGGTGGTTAAAATAGTGTGTATGATAATTCTTCAATATTATTAATATCATGTTGAATTGTTATTGAGGCCAATTCCTTGACAATGAAGCGATTATCAGCTCCTCTGAATCCTTGAACGTCCAGATTGATCTCCATTATTACTGCTCTCGACAACGAGGAGTGACTGAATGATGACTCTCAACAGTCAACTCAACCTTTTATCATCAGATCTCTGAAGTTTACCCCTACCACTCGATAATCTTATTGGTTAATTATTTTTTCTTGTTTAATTAATAATTTGATTGGTTTTCAAACTACGCGGTAGATTTTGAACTGTGTAGTAGATGGTGTCATCCAATAGGTTCAAGTCTCTTTCTACTACGTAGTTGATGACATCATCTCAATATTTATAAGTTATAATTCCCCCGCTATTTAACTTACGATTTTTAGGTTATGTTTATGCTTTCCCGCCATTTAACTTATGATTGATAAGTTAAGTATATGATTTCCTGCCATTTAACTTATGATTGATAGGTTATATTCCGTAACGGTGCAGTTTCTATTTTTGGATTATGACTCATAATTTCTATTTTTAGATTATGACTCATACTATTCTAGAATTTTCTAACTGCGTAATAGATGACGTCATTACCTGGCTATAAAAGCAGCGTGCCGCGGGTATACTTCAATACAGTGAAGTACGAGTATACAGTGTGAAGTACTAGTATACAGTGTGAAGTACGAGTATACAGTGTGAAGTACGAGTATACAGTGTGAAGTACGAGTATACTGTGTGAAGTACGAGTATACAGTGTGAAGTACGAGTATACAGTGTGAAGTACGAGTATACAGTGTGAAGTACGAGTGAAATACAGTGAAGTATCATAGTGACTCTGCTACCTGAAACCTGCATCCTGGTGCTGAAATTCACTGTCAAAAATCTGCTACCTGAAATCTGCTGCTGGACTCTGCTATTTACATCCTGGTGTTGAAATCTACTACCCTCCCGTTGAAATCTGCTGCCTGGAATCTGTTGACAGAATCTCAGTAATGGCTCCTTACCGTAAACACTCTGCTACTGATGATGTATACGAAATTGAGAGATCAAAAACATTTAAACGGATCAATGTTGAAGATCAAACCAAGAGCAGATTACCATTCAAACGCATGAGGAAACTCGAGGCTGGAAAAACTTATAAACTTACCGGAATTAGAACTGTTGTGACTGATCATGGACTCAACGTTGAAATTGACTTGGATAACAACTTTTCAACATTCTTCCCTGCTGCAACTAATCAAAAATATCTTAATAATCCCGACATGATGCTAAAAATGAAAATTTTAATTTTGGGTGATACTTTGAATTTACACTACATTGGAACCAACTACAGTAAGTTTAAGCTTATCAATCACTCTGGAAAATCAATTGTCGAAATTTTAAAAAATCTGTGTTCGAATATTAGTTTTAATTAATATATATACTTAATTTTTATACTTAATGTTTATACTCAAATTTTTAATTTTTGTGCTTATTATAGTAAGGTTTATAATTAAAAAACACAAAATTATAGAAAAGTTTTTCTTTATTTACTATTTTTAATGACATTAAGTTTATTGATTAGTACAGGTTCAATAATTTTATTTAATTCTTGTATTCGTCGGTGAAATCGTTTTCCGTCTCTTGCTGCTTGTTCCCATGGACCTTTTCTCGCGTGTCTGGATGCATAGTCCCATACATACATGTAATGTATGGTGGGTTTGGGATCAAACTGCACCATTAGGTAAGTTTTCTCACAGTGCTGCTGATTGGATTGTATTCCACTATACGATCGTGAATTATTAAACAGTAAGCAGTAGTTTGATTTGGAAACTGTGCTGATGATTCAAACTCGAGGCGTATATCCATAGGTCCAGACTTGATTGACTCGTTCTCCTTGGAACAGTCAATTATATACAAAGGTGCTTTATTCAGAAAGTCTTTCTTAGCCATTAGAGGTTCAGCTTCTTTTCCATAGTAAGCACTTTGAAAATTTGTGTACATGTCATACATCAATGCGTACTGATTATTCGTAATGTTGAGATTCAAATTTCCATATGGATAACTCTGAGAGTTCAAGACGAGCTTAATGTCTCTTATGTTGCAGTGGTCAAACTCGCTTGCATTTTGATTCGATTGATTTTTTCTTGCTGTTTGAAATCCAACGATGACAAAACGAGGTTTCTTGAGTTGATTTGTTGTTTTGATTGCCCAAATGTGATTGGTTGTAGCTGGTAGCAGTGGATACTCATACAACTCCCAAGTCCGAAAACTGATTGGAATAGCTGGATCAGAGGTTATATAATTCAACACCTCAATTTTTTGCTTGTCAGACATTGTTATATATGGTACAATCCACTCAATTTTTTCAATCGTAATTGAAACATTTTCATCCTCAACGTTATCTACATAAGCATTTTGATCAGTATTTGATCTGATCAGTATCAGTTTATGCTTAGCATTCAAAATAACTCGTTGATAATCTTCAGCAAATCCGAGAATAAAACTCAGCGGTACCGAGACATTAAAGTAGCCATTCGGATTGGTCAACTTGTTATTATCTTCATTTACAATCCAACCAGCATTTTCCAGAATATTTTGCTGTCCTGGAATCAGAGAAGCGTATCCTTTCATAACACTGGTAATACCAACATTCTTACATCTGTCAATTTCTACACCATTGAGCTCATAACGTATCTCTTCAAACATATGGCAGACAGCCATGTTGATCATCTTTGTAGTAGCACTTACAGCAGTACCATCAGTTTTCCTCAGTCTTCCATAAAAATATAATGTGCTCTTGCTTGGGAGTAAGCACAGATCTTGATGCTGAACAGCAATCCTAATTTCATCACTGTTGTTGAACGTTGATGATGCGTATGGCAGGTGTGAATGAGCTTCACAGTATGCAATAGACTCATCAAAAATAATTGATTTTTTTATATCTAAGATTTTCGCCATGGTATTACGCAAGCTAGACAACAAAAACTTATTTTTATCTTATGAATTTTCCACATAATTTTAGTCCTAGACTTTTTAGGAACTCTGCGTTCTGATGTGTTAACACTTTCAGAGCTTGATGATGACTGATGATCTTTGGGCATGCTGCAATCCTTTTATACCCATGAGACAGTCTTTGTCTCATATACGATACCCATCACAGACTCTTTATATGTAGTCTTATCGTTATAGTCGCACCACGGAAATTTGCTATTCTCCCGTCCTGATCAACAATGCGGAGTCTCACGTTGTGTATTGCTCGTACGGCGACTGGTAGGTAAATGATGTTTGTTGGTACTTCCACTATTTTATATCCTGCTGGAACCCTCGGGAAAAATTCATGGATTGTATGATTCTTCACGCCATTGATGTATGACCCAGTAGTTATATTGCACTCGACTCTCAGAGAGTTGATTTTTAATATTTTCACTAGTAAATCAGATATATGTGCTGTGTTAGGTTCAAGTATACGTTTAGTAAATCCAAGTAATGGTCCAATGGAATCTTCCGGTTGAAAATTTATATCCTGATCACATTTTATTTCACTTTTCAACTCATAGTTGATTGCTTTTAAAGTAAAACTCAGTTCAGGCAATGTCTTGCTTATATAAGTTTCAATATCGTTAATTTCATAACTCCCTGTCGGTATAGTTATTTCTGGAAATCTCTTGATTGTACGTCTCTTGGATCTTTTTGATGACACATAGAATTTATTAGCATCAACATCGATATTTGGTATTGAATTGAATGTCAGAAGCTTCACATTTGCACTCTGCAATAGTAATATTGAAAGCTGCTGTGATAAATTTGCAGACAGCTACTGAGGAAGCTAAAGCAATACTTTCCTCTCACCAGAATAATATCAAATATCTCACTGTGAAACTCAATGAACGACAAAAAGGCAGTGATAGCTGAAGAGCTTCACAAACCAGCTCTTAGAAACTATAAACGTCGTCATGTTGATATCCGAGGTCTCGATGAGACTTTGCAAGCTGACTTGGTTGAGATGATTCCATATGCAACAGTCAATGAAGGATACAAGTATCTGCTTACAATCATAGATATATTTTCAAAGTACGCCTGGGCAGTTCCAATTAAGTCTAAAAGTGGTGTAGATGTCACAAGTGCTATGAAGTCTGTACTTCAGCAAGGTCGTATCCCTAAGAATCTCCATGTTGATCAGGGTAAAGAGTTTTACAACAAAGAATTCAAAGATCTGATGAAGCAGCACAAGATAAATCTGTATTCAACATTCAGCAATCTCAAAGCATCCATATATGAACGTTTCAATAGAACACTTGAGACTAAAATGTGGCGAGAGTTTACAGCTCGCGGCAGCTACAAGTGGACCGATATACTTGATGACTTGGTGAATACTTACAACAACACCAAACACAGTACCATCAAAATGAAACCTGTCGATGTTACCGCTGCTCAGAAGAAACAACTATTGGAAAATATATATCAACCACTGAAAACCAAATCGAAGCAGAAGCAGAAGTTCAAAGTTGGGGACAAAGTCCGAATCAGCAAGTACAAACATGTTTTTGACAAAGGATACACACCAAACTGGACAACAGAAATCTTCACAATCAAGTCGGTGCAGAATACGAATCCAACGACGTACAAGCTTGTGGACTACCAGGGTCAACCAATCGAAGGCGGATTTTACAACGAAGAACTCAGCAAAGTCAAATATTCAGATGTATATCTCGTTGAAAAAGTAATTAGAAAACGTGGAAATAAATACTATGTTAAATGGCTAGGTTTTGATACTAAACATAATAGTTGGATAAATAAATCTGATATGTAAAACAGAAATTATATTTACATTGTTTTTATTCACAAAACCTTAATACATAAATCCTTAAAAATATATTTACATTGTTTTTTAATATTACAAATTTTTTTGTCTTTTATTATTATTATTTTCATCGTTATCTTCAACAAGTTTTCGTTTCTTAAAATCTAAGGAGCCTTTATAACCTCAAGGCACAGTATCAGTGCTTGCTTCAATGAGTTGACGTTTGTCGTCAGCCCAACTGAGAGCAAGTTTTTCCTGTTTAATTGTATATACTTGATGTTTTTTACTTTTGATCATGTACTACTTTTTCTTCAGCAGCACATTTTCAAAAAGACATCTGTTGAAGTCACCAAACGTGATGGTTTTCAAGGCTGAACCTCCAGGTTTTTTCATGCCCTTAAATTCTTTTATGGCCCTCAAAAACTATAGGACATCTTGTGTGTCATCTCCCATCGCTCTTATTATTTATAGAACCCATTCTGACCTTGCGTAAGCATGAAAAACTTATAAAAGTAGGGCAAACCCAAGTACAACTGATTTATTCCGAAAAAATCAGGTTTTTTTATGCCCAAAAATATTTTTTTGGTCTAATAAAATGACAGGTTACTCCCTGTGTCGTCCTACGCTACTCTCATCATTTATAGAACCTATTTTGACGGTGAATAACGTCGCAAAACAGAAAAAAAGTAGGTCAAACCCAAGTAAAATTGATTTAGGCCCAAAAAATCAGGTTTTCTCACGTTCTAAAATTCTTTTATGGCCCCTTAAAAACTACAGGCCACCTCCTGTGCCATCTTTCTCGCCTGTTAATATTTATAAAACTTATTTTGACTTTGCATTACCTTGAAAAATATAAAAAAGTAGGTATAACCCAAGGACAATTAATGTAGGCTTAAAGAATCAGGTTTTTTCATGCCCTTAAATTAATTGATGGCCCTTAAAAGCTAAAGCGCATCTCGTTTGTCTTCTCTCGCTCCTCTTTATATTTATAATACCTATTTTGACCTTGTATAACCTTGAAAAACAGAAAAAAAGTATGTCAATCCCAAGTAAAATTGAATTAGGCCGAAAAAATCAGGTTTTGTCATGCCCTGAAATCCTTTTATGACCCTTAGAATCTACAGGGAACTTCTTGTGTCATCTTTTTTCCAACTTGATATTTATAGAACCTATTTTGACCGTGGAAGACCTTGAAAAATCAATAATTTATGTCCAAACTAAGTACAATTGATTGATGCCCAAAAAATAATATTTTTTGATGCCTTAAAATTTTTTTATGGCCCTTAAAAATTTCAGGAAACCTCCTGTGACTTTTTGTGCCCCTCTCAATATTTATGGAACTTATTTTGACCTTGTATGACCTTGAAAAATTAATAAAAGTAGGTCAAAACTAAGTACAATTGATTGAGGCCCGAAAAATGATTTTTCATGATCCCTTAATATTTTTTTATGGTCCTCAAAAATTACACGGAACCTCCTGTATCATGTTTCTTGATGCCTTAAAATTTTTTTATGGTCCATTAAAATTGGAGGAAACCGCCTGGGTTATCTTCCGCACCTCTTAATATTTATAGAACCACTTTCGACCTTGCATAACCCTTAAAAACATAAAAAGAAGGTCAAACCCATGTAAAATTGAATTGGGCCCAAAAAATCAGTTTTTTTCATGCCCTAAAATTCTTTTATTGCCCTCAAAAACTAAAGGGCATCTTGTGTGTTATCTCCCACCCCTCTCATTATATATAGAACATATTTTGACCTTGCGTAACCATGAAAAACATAAAAAAGTAGGTCAAACCCAAGTACAACTGATCCAATACCAAAAAATCCGGTTTTTTTATGCCCAACAATATTTTTTTTGTCTTATAAAATGACAGGTTACTCCCTGTATCGTCTTACGCCCCTCTTATTATTTATAGAACCTATTTTGACCTTGTATAACGTTGAAAAACAGAAAAAAAGTAGGTCAAACCTAAGTAAAATAGATTTAGGCCCAAAAAATCAGGTTTTCTCATGCTCTATAATTCTTTTATGGCCCCTTCAAAATACAGGCCACCATCTGTGCCATCTTCCTCGCTTGTCAATATTTATAAAACTTATTTTGACTTTGCATAACCATGAAAAATATAAAAAAGTAGGTGAAACCCAAGGACAATTGATTTAGGCCTAAAAAATCAGGTTTTTTCATGCCCTTAAATTATTTGATGGCCCTCAAAAACTAAAGGGCATCTCTTTTGTCTTCTCCCGCTCCTCTTTATATTTATAGAACCTATTTTGGCCTTGCATAACCTTGAAAAACCGAAAAAAAGTAGATCAAACCTAAGTAAAATTGATTTAGGACCAAAAATTCAGGTTTTTTCATGCCCTAAAATTTTTTTTATTGCCTTCAAAAACTAAAGGGCACCTCCTGTGTCATCTTCCGCATCTCTTAATATTTATAGATCCAATGTTGACCTTGCATAACCTTGAAAACCATAAAAAAGTAGTTCAAACCTAAGCACAATCGATTTAGTCCTAACAAATCAGGTTTTTTCATGGCCTGGAAGTTTTTTTTGGTCTCATAATATGACAGGATACTCCCTGTGTCATCTGATGCCCTTCTTATTATTTATAGAACCTATTTTGACGATGCATTAAGTTGAAAAACAGAAAACAAGTCGGTCAAACCCGAGTAAAATTGATTTTGGCCCAAAAAATCAGGTTTATTCATTCCCTAAAATTTTTTTATGGCCCTCAAAAACTAAAAGGCATCTCGTGTATCATATTATGCCCCTCTCATTATTTATAGAACCTATTTTGACGGTGCGTAACTATGAAATACATAAAAAAGTAGGTCAAACCCAAGTACAACGGATTTAGTGCGAAAAAATCAGGTTTTTTTATGGCCAAAAATTTTTTTTTGGTCTTATAAAATGACAGGTTACTCCCTGTGTCACTTTACGCCCCTCATTATTTATAGAACATAGTTTTACATTGCATAACGTTGAAAAACAGAAAAAAAGTAGGTCAAACCCAAGTAAAATTGATTTAGGCTTAAAAAAACAAGTTTTTTCATGCCCCAAAATTCTTTTATGACCCTCAAAAACTACAACGAACCTTCTGTGTCATCATTTTTCCATCTTAATATTTAAAGAAGCTATTTTGACAGTGGAAGTCTTTGAAAAATTGATAATTTATGTCCAAACTAAGTACAATTGATTGATGCCCAAAATATAATGTTTCTCGATGCCTTAAAATTTTTTTATGTCCCTTAATAAAATTAAAAAGTACCGTCTGAGTTATCCTCCGTCAATCTGAATTCTTGATAAACCTATGATGAGCTTGTATGACCTTAACAAATAGATAAAAGCATGTCAAACCCAAGTATTATCGATTGAGACGCAAAAAATCAGTTTTCTATACGCCCTAAGATTTTTTTATGGTCCTTAAATTCAAGGTAATATTTTATTTTAAGTAAGGAAAATATTGACTTTAAATGATATTGAAAAATTAATGAAAGTAGGTCAAAACTAAGTATAATTGATTGAGGCCCAAAAAATCAGGTTTCTTTATGCCTCAAGACATTTTCATGGCCCTCAACAGGGCACCTCCTGTTATCCTCTGCCATTCTCAATATTTATAGTACCTATTTTGAACTTGTATAACCAAAAAAAAACATAAAAAAGTAGGTCAAACCCTTGTTAAATTTATTCAAGCCCAAAAAATCAGGTTTCATGGTGCCTTAAAATTCTTTTATGGTCCTCAAAAATTAATAAATACCTTCTGAGTCATCCACTGTCCCCCTCAATTTCTATTAAACCTATTTTAATCTTGCATAACCTTGAAAAACATAAAAAAGTACGTCAGACCCAAGTTTAATTGATTTAGGCCCAAAAATTCAGGTTTGTTCATGCCCTAAAATTATTTAATGGTCCTCAAAAACTTCAGGGCACCTCCTGTGCCATTTTTCTTCCCTCACAATATTTATAGAACCTATTTTGACCGTGCATAACCATGGAAAACATAAAAAAGTAGGTCAAACCAAAGTACAATTGATTTAGGCCCATAAAATCAGGTTTTTTCATGCACTAAAATTTTTTTCTGGTCATATAAAATCACAGAGTACCTCTTTCGTCATCTTTTAAACCTCTCAATATTAAAAGAACCTATTTTGACCTCGCATGACCTTGTACATAAAAAAATAGGTCAAACTCAAGTACAATTGATTTAGTCCCAAAAAATCAGATTTTTTTACACCCTAAAGTTTTTTTTTGGTGTTATTGTAACAATACTTTTCCCCAAATTTAATAAATTTTCACCGGAGGCGGAGATACCAGCCGGGTAGAGTATTTTACGCTCGCCCTTTTTAGACGAATAATAATAAAATGAACCTGAAACTTCTCAGGCTGGGTTAGTGCACGAAAAGGACGCCAGGTAATTTTATCCAAAAATTACCAAAATTGATAAAATGCCAGGGGCCGTGCCGGACGATCAATTAACGATTTCGAGATAACGTGAATGGGAAATGAACCACGAAATGACCACAGTTGATATCATAAAAGAATGAAAAATAGAAATATTAAATAATTAATTATAAATCAGGAAAAAGGAATTGTAGGAAAAGTACAAGAGATCAAGAGTTAGCAGAAAGGAAGTAACTCGAAAAGTTAACAAATCAATTAATTAAATAAATTTCCATATTTAGATTTATTTTAAGTACGGCCTTAGAGGTTAAAATTGTTGAGATCCTCGCAAGCCGACGTATTTCTATTTTTGTATACAAATTAAATTCTTTTTGAATATCTTAATCACTAATTAATTTTTTTTGTCAATCTCAAATATGTCGTATTTGCGTTTGAGTATAATAATAATCGCAAAAATAATTCTTACAATATTCAGATCTAAATAATATTAAATATGATTAGCTCACAACAATACCAGCGGTGGTAATCAATATTTATCAATAATAGCTTTAAACAACGCAAAATAATACTTGTAACCAATGCAAAAATGCCATTCGTGAATAATGCAAAATAACATTCACAAATAATACAAAATAATATTCGTCTCATCAATTATCAATCAATTTTCAATATTCGACATTCAATGTCGTTAATCCCACTGTTTCCAAAAATTAGTAATAATTATAACAAAAATAACGTTAATCGCACATTGCGTTAACTGACTTCCAAAAATTCAATCGCAAAGCACAAATAATAATAATAATAATTTCCGTAAAAGAACAATTATAAAAATATCGCAGGGTCAAAATCATAATTTATTAATTACGCAATAAATTATTGACCCGAGCCACAGGACGCGATCAGGTGATCGATCGCCGTGAAATTTCCCCCGAGAGGCCCTTATTTAATCTTATTTAATGAATCAACTCACGTTTGATCATATTTTTTTCTCGACTTTATTGTCTAAAAATTTGGCACAATTAACTTACTACGTGCTAGCCACGTGGTCAAGATGGCGGCCTCACGTGGGAAACCGGCGCTGGATCCCGCCTAGAAGAATCTCAACAATCACCGCGGTGGAATAATGCCAAAGACTTACCGAGAGTTGTCAAATTGCCTCGTCGAAATATCCTCGGCGGATTAAACAAAAACTGATAAACAATTAATGTATTGAATAAATAGTAATTATAAAAGTGACTTTTTGGTATTACGGCTTGAACACACTGATGCGTTCCTTCCTATTTCACGCCTGTGACTCCCTGCTATCCTCACCGGCAGCATGCTGCCAGCTACAACAACTGACCTGCCCTCTCGAGGGGCCTTCCGTCACCTCGGTCAATGCCAGTGTTGTTTTTGAAAAGTTCAATTCCACCGTGTGATAAATAATTCTCCCCCGAGACATGAATCGAGCCGATACCCACGTAAAATACTGATTTAATAACAATCATAACCGTTGTTTAAATAATCATTCAACGAATAGACCAAACGTGAGTTTTAAACATAAATTTGAACTGAGCTTCAGGCTCGTATGCTCCGAACTGGGGACCTCAGGCGCCATCAGGCCCGTCGGCTGCTCACTTGAGCCCCGTAAACATTTAAATTGATTTAATTAAATAAATTAATCATTTAAATTGAATGATCAAATTTGTCTCTTTGACACTTTTAGTCGCCGGCGATCACCTTGATCGTGTTTTGGGCTGAAATAAAATATCAAATATAATACAAACTTAAAACTAAATCTTATTTTCTAACAACTTTAATTTATTCACCCAGGAGGTGCCGCCATCTGGCGGAGCCTCCGACACGAGTGTGCTCAAGCCCGGCGGGAAATGCCACAGCGTGTAAGCACTGTGACATTATAAAATTACAGGTTACCTTCTGAGTTATCATCCGTCAATATGAATTCGGAATATACCTATGCTGAGCTTGTATGACCTTGACAAATCAATAAATGTAGGTCAAACCCAAGTAAAATTAATTCAGGCCCGAAAAATCAGGTTTTTTCAAGCTATAAAATTCTTTTATGTCCTTAAAAATCTACAGGGTACCTCCTGTGTAATGTTTCTTCCCTCTCAATATTTATAAAACCTATTTTGACCGTGCATAACCTTGAAAAACGTAAAAAAGTAGGTCAAACCAAAGTACAATTGATTTAAGCCCAACAAATCCGGTTTTTTCACGCACTAAAACTTTTTTTTGGTCATATAAAATTACAGGGTACCTCCTGTTTCATCTTTTGCCCCTCTTAATATTTATAGAACCTATTTTGACATTGCATAACCTTGTAATACATAAAAAATTAGGTCAAACTCAAATACAATTAATATAGGCCCAAAAAATCAGGTTTTTTTACACCGTGAAATATTTTGTTGGTCTTATAAAATTACAGGTTACCTTCTGAGTTATCCTTCGTCAATCTAAATTTGTGGTATACCTATGCTGAGCTTGTATGACCTTGACAAATCAATAAAAGTAGGTCAAACCCGAGTATTATTGATTCAGACTGAAAAAATCTGACTTTTTTATGCCCTCAGATTTTTTTATGGTCCTTAAAAAATACACAGCATTTTTTAAGTCATTCTTCCCCTTTCAATTTATATTAAACCGATTTTGACGTTGTATGATCTTGATAGAATAATAAAATTAGGTCAAAACTAAGTATAATTGATTTAGGCCCAAAAAATCAGGTTTTTTTATGCCCCAAAATTTTTTAATGGTCCTTAACAATTACAGTATATCTCCTAAGTCTTCGAAAGTCGCTTTCAATTATAATTGAACCTATTTTGACCGTGTACGCCCTTGGAAAATTAATAAACGTATTTCAAAACTAAGTGAAATTGATTTAGGCCCAAAAAATAAGGTTTTTTAATGCCCTAAACTTATTTTTAGGCCCTTAAAATCTACAGGATATCTCCCGTGTCATCTTCCTCCCCTCTCAATATTTATAGAACGTATTTTGACCTTGCATATCCTTGAAAATCAGAAAAAAGTAAGTCAAACCCAAGTCCAATTCATTTAGGCCCAAATAATTAGCTTTTCCATGCACTTAAACTTTTTTTTGGTCATATAAAATTACAGGGTACCTTTTGAGATATCCTCCGTCAATCTGAATTGTCGATAGACCTATTCTGAGCTTGAATAACCTTGACAAATCAATAAAAGTAGGTAAAACCCAAGTATTATCGATTGAGACTCAATAAATCAGGTTTTAATATGCCATAAAAACATTTAATGGTCCTTTAAACTCACAGAGAATCTTTCAATGTCCTGGACATTGAAGTCAATTAATGTCCCTCTCAATTTTTATTGAACCTACTTTGACGGTGTACGACCTTGAAAAATTGATAAAAGTATTTCGAAACAAAGTACAATTGATTGATGCCCAAAAAATTAGGTTTTTTGATGCCTTAAAATCTTAATCGCTCTCAAAAATTACAGGGAACCTTTTGTAACTTCCTCCGCCCGTCTCAATATTCATAGAACCTATTTTGACGTTGTATAACCTTTAAAAAAATATAAAAGTCGGTCAAACCCAAGTACACTTGATTTAGGCCCAAAAAATCAAGTTTTTTCATGCCCTAAAATTTCTTTATGGTCTTAAAAAATTACAGGGTACCTCCTAAGTTATCCTCCGTTAATCTAAATTCTAGATGAACCTATTCTTAGCTTGTATGTCAAATGAGAAAAAGTAGGTCAAACCGAAGTATTATCCATTCAGACTCAAACAATCAGGTTTTTATATGCCCTAAGATTTTTTTATGGTCCTTAAAATATACACAGTATCTCCTGAGTCATTCTCATTCCCTATCAATTATTATTGAACCTATTTTGAACTTGTATAAACTTGAAAAATTAATAAAATTAGGTCAAAACTAAGTACAATTGATTAAGGCCCAATAAATCATGTTTCTTTATGCCCTTGAATTTTGTCATAATCCTTAAAAATCACAGCGTACCTCTTAAGACATCCTCCGGTCCTCTCAATATTTATTAAACCTATTTTGAACGTGTACGACCTTGAAAATCTATTATTATTATTTCGTTTTTACTTGTATACCTATTTTGGTTTTTACAAGACTGTAACCCATATTCTCCACTTTTTTTGCTATTACCACAGTAATACCACTCGAGTGCCACTTTTTGTTATCATATAACATTCATAATGTTATACCTGGCTTTTTCGGCCCTTTTAACTAACACTTGTTTCTTTTTGCGTTCAACTCTTTTTATAATCAACATGTTCTCCGCTTTTTATTATCAACATGATCTCCGCTTTTTTTTTTTATAATTGCCATCTCCTTTTTGAACATAACCTCTATTCTCAATGCGGCGGTGGACTGACTAGTGCTTTCTGTACTGTATTCACCCTATTCCTCACCCCTTTCTATCGGTTGTTGGAATAGTGGCGATGAGAAAACCACAGAGAAAACCCATGCCAGTACAGTCGGCTACCAGAGCGACCTCCGACAGTTGGTGTTGGAACTATTCGAACAACCGTCGGGGATCGAACCCTCGCCTCACGACAAGGTGCACGAACAAACATACGGGGATAATGACTTAGTCCGCTCGGCCATCATGCCGCTATTGACCTTGAAAAATTAATATAAGTATATCAAAATTAAAATCAATTGATATGGGCCCTAAAAATACGATTTCATTAAGACTTTAAATTTTTTTATGGCCTTTAAAAATTACAGGGCACCTCCTGTATCATTTTTTGCTCCTCATAATATTTATTGAACCTATTTAAACCTTGCATGACCTTGAAAAACATAAAAAAGTAGGTCAAACCGAAGTACAAATGATTTACGCCCAAATAATCAGGTTTTTTAATGCCCTAAAATTGTTTTTTGGTCTTATGAAGTAACAGGTTACTTTCTGTGTCATCTTCTGCCCCTCTCAATATTTTAAGAACCGATTTTGACCTTGCATAACCTTGAAAAACATAAAAAAGTAGTACAAACCCAATTGAAATTGATTCAGGCTTAAAAAATCAGGTTGATTCCTGTCTTAAAATGATTTTTTTGTCTTATAAAATTACAGCGTACCTCCTGAGTTATCCATCATCCCTTTTAATGTTTGATGAACGTATTTCGAGCTTGTAAGACCTAGACAAATCAATATTAGTATGTCAAACCCACTTATTATTGATTAACGTTGAAATAATCAGGTTTTTTTATGCCCTAAAATTTTTTGAAGGTCCTTTAAAATGACAGGGTATCTCCCAAGTCATTCCCTCTCCCTCTTGATTTTTATTGAACCTATACTGATATTGTATGACCTTGACAATTTAATGAAAGTAGGTCAAAACTAAGTACAATTGATATAGACCCAAAAAATCAGATTTCTTTATGCCTCAAAATTTTTTTACGGCTCTTAAATATTACAGGGCAACTCCAGTGTCATCCTCCGCCCCTCTTAATATTTATAGAGCTTATTTTGACCTTCCATAACCTTGAAAAACAAAAAAACAGTCAGTCACACCCAAGTAGAATTGACTTAGGCCCAAACAATCAGATTTTTTTATGCCCTAAAATTATTTTATGGCCCTTAAAAACTATAGGTCACCTCATTTGTCACCTTTCGCACTTCTTAATATATTTAGAACCTATTTTGACCTTGCATAACCTTAAAAAACATAAAAAAGCAGGTCAAACCCAAGTACGATTGATTTAAGCCTACAAAATCAGGTTTTTTTATGCCCTAAAATCCTTTTATGGCCTTTAAAAACTAAAGGGCACTTCTTGTATCATCTTTCGCCCCTCTTAATATTTAAAGAACCTATTTTGACGTTGCATAACCTTGAAAAACATAAAAAAGTTGGTCAAACCCAAGCACACTTGACTTAGGCCCAACAAATCAGGTTTTTTAATGCCCTAAAATTATTTTATGACCTTCAAAAACTAAAGGGCACCTCGTATGTCATCTTCCGCCCCTCTCAATATTTAAAGAAACTTTTTCGACCTTGTAGAACCTTGGAAAACAGAAAAAAATTCGGTCAAACCCAACTAGAATAGATTTAGGCCCAAAAAATCAGATTTTTTTACACGCTAAAGTTTTTATTTGGTCTGATAAAATTACAGGTTACCTTCTGAGTTATCATCCGTCAATCTGAATTCAGAATAAACCTATGCTGAGCTTGCATGACCTTGACAAATCAATAAAAGTAGGTCAAACCCGAGTATTATCGATTAAGACTGAACAAATCTGATTTTTTTATGCCCTAAGATTTTTTAATGGTCCTTAAAATATATACAGTTCCTTCTGAGTCATTATCTCCCTCTCAATTTGTATTGAACCGATTTTAACGTGGTATGACCTTGAAAAATTAACAAAAGTAGGTCAAAACTAAGTATAATTGATTGAGGCCGAAAAAAACAGGTTTCATGATGCCTTAAAATTTTTTTATGTTCCTTAAAAATCAATGAATACCTCCTGAGTCATTCACTGTCCCTCTCGATTTTCATTAAACCTATTTTGACCTTGTATGACCTTGGAATATTAATCAGAGTAGGTTGAACCCACGTTTTATGGATTGAGGCCAAAAAAATCGGGTTTCTTTATGCCCTCAAATTTGTTTATGGTCCTTAAAAATTGAATAGTACCTCCTAATTCATCCACTGTCCCTTTTAATTTTTATTGAACCTATTTTGACATTGTAAGACCTTGAAAAATTAATAAAAGTAGGTCAAACACAAGTACAATTGATTTAGGTCTAAAAAATCAGGTTTTTTTATGCCCCAAATTTTTTAATGGTCCTTAATGACTGCAGTGTATCTCCTAAGTCATCCAATGTCGCTCTCAATTTTCATTGAACCTATTTTGATTGTGTACGACCTTGAAAAATTAATAAAAGTATGTCAAAACTAAGAACAATAGATATAGGCCGTTAAAATCATATTTCTTTGTGCCTCAAAATTTTTTTATGGCCCTTAAAATTCACAGAGCACCTCCTGTGTCATCCTCTACCCCTCTTAATATGTATAGAACCTATATTGACCTTGCATAATCTTAAAAAAACATAAAAAAGTAGGTCAAACGGAAGTACAATTGATTTCGGCCCAAAAAATCAGGTTTTTTCATGCACTAAAACTTTTTTAGTCATTTAAAATCACAGGTTATTTCCTGTGTAATCTTTTGCCCCTCTCAAAATTCACAGAACCTATTATGACCTTGCATAACCTTGAAAAACATAAAAAACTAGGTCAAACTCAAGTACAATTGATTTAGGCCCAAAAAATTAGGTTTTTTTACACCTTAAAATTTTTTTGGTCTTATAAAATTACAGGTTACCTTCTGAGTTATTATCCGTCAATCTTAATTCGTGATATACCTATGCTGAGCTTGTATGACCTTGACAAATCTATAAAAGTAGGTCAAACCCGAGTATTATCGATTCAGACTGATAAAATCTGACTTTTTTATACCCTAAGATTTTTTTATGGTCTTTAAAAAATACTCATTATCATCTGAGTCATTCTCTCCCTCTCAATTTGTATTGAACCGATTTTGACGTTGAATGACTTTGAAAATTAATAAAATTATGTCAAAACTAAGTATAATTGATTAAGGCCGAAAAAACAGGTTTCTTGATGCCTTATAATTTTTTTATGGTCCTTAAAAATCAATGGATACATTCTGAGTCATATACTGTCCCTCTCAATTTTCATTAAACCTATTTTGACCTTGTATGAACTTGGAAAATGAATCAGAGTAGGTCGAACAAACGTTTTATGGATTAAGGCCAAAAAATCAGGTTTCTTTATGCCCTCGAATTTGTTTATGGTCCTTAAAAATTAAATAGTACCTCCTTAGTCATCTACTGTCCCTCTTTATTTTTATTAAACCTATTTTGACCTTGTAAGACCTTGAAAAATTAATAAAAGTAGGTCAAACCCAAGTATTATCTATTGAGACTCAAAAAAATCAGTTTTTTATATGCCCTAAGATTCTTTTATGGTCCTCAAAATATACAGTATCTCCTGAGACATTCTCTCTCGCTCTTAATTTTTATTGCACATATTTTGACTTTATATGATCTTGAAAAATTAATATAAGTAGCTCAAAACTAAGTACAATTGATTGAGGCCCAAAAAATCAGAATTCTTAATGCTTCAAAATTTTTACATGTCCCTCAAAAATTACAGGGCACCTTCTGTTATCCTCCGCCTTTCCCAATATCCATCGAACCTATTTTGACCTTGTATAACCATAAAAAATATAAAAACGTAGGTCAAACCGTTGTAAAATTGATTCAGGCCCAAAAAATCAGGACTCTTGGTGCCTTAAAATTTTTTTATGGTCCATAAAAATCAATAGGTACCTTCTGAGTCATCCACTGTCCCCTTAATTTTTATCAAACCTATTTTAATCTTGCATAACCTTGAAAAACATAAAAAAGTACGTCAGACCCAAGTTCAATTGATTTAGGCCCAAGAAATCAGGTTTTTCCATGCCCTAAAATTATTTTGTGGCCCTCAAAAACTACATGGCACCTCCTGTGTCATCTTGCTTCCCTCTCAATATTTATAGAACCTATTTTGACCATGCATAATGTTGAAAAACATAACAAAGTCGGTCAAACCGAAATACAATTGATTTAGGCCCAAAAAATCAGGTTTTTTTATGCACTAAAACTTTTTTTGGTCATATAAATATACAGGGTACCTCCTGTGTCATCTTTTGCCACTCTCAAAATTTACAGAACCTATTTTGACCTCGCATAACCTTGAAAAACATAAAAAAAGTAGGTAAAACTCAAGTACAATTGATTTAGGCCAAAAAATCAGGTTTTTTTACACCCTAAAATTTTTTTTGGTCTTATAAAATAACAGGTTACCTTCTGAGTTATCATCCGTCAATCTGAATTCGTGATATACCTATGCTGAGCTTGTATGACCTTGACAAATCAATAAAAGTAGGTCGAACTTACGTTTTATGGATTAAGGCCGAAAAAATCACGTTTCTCTATGCCCTCAAATATGTTTATGGTCCTTAAAAATTAAATAGTACCTCCTAAGTCATCCACTGTCCCTCATAATTATTATTGAACCTATTTTGACGTTGTAAGACCTTGAAAAATCAATAAAAGTAGGTCAAACCCAAGGACAATTGAATTAGGACAAAAAAAAACAGGTTTTGTTATGCCTCAAAATTTTTTAATGCTCCTCAAGAATTACAATGTATCTCCTAACTCATCCAATGTCGCTCTCAATTTTCATTGAACCTATTGTGACCGTGTACGACCTTGAAAAATTAATAAAAGTATGTCAAACTCAAGTACAATTGATTTAGGCCCAAAAAATCAAGTTTTTTTATGCCCTAAAATTATTTAATTGTCCTTAACAATTATAGTTAAACTTCTGAGTCCTCCAATGTCGCTCTCAATTTTAATTGAACCGATTTTGACGTTGTATGACCTTGAAAAATTAATAAATGTAGGTCAAAACTAAGTATAATTGATTGAGGCCGAAAAAACAGGTTTTTTGATGCCTTAAAATTTTTTGATTTTCCTTTAAAATCAATGGGTAGCTCTTGAGTCATCTACTGTCCCTCTCAATTTTTATTAAACCTATTTTGAACGTGTACGACCTTGAAAAATTAATAAAAGTTAGTCAAAACTAAGTACAATTGATATAGGCCGAAAAAATCAGATTTCTTTATGCCTCAAAATTTTTTTATTGCCCTTAAAGATTACAGAGCACCTCCTTTGTCATCCTTTACCCGTTTCAATATTTATAGAACCTTTTTTGACCTTGTATAACCTTGAATAACAGAAAAAAAGTAGGTCAAACCCAAGTAAAATTAATTCAGACCCGAAAAATCAGGTTTTTTCATGCCCTAAAATTCTTTAATAGCCCTAAAAATCTTCAGGGTACCTCCTGTGTAATCTTTCTGCCCTGTCAATATTTATAGAACATATTTTGACCGTGCATAACCTTGAAAAACGTAAAAAAGTAGGTCAATCCAAAGTACAATTGATTTAAGCCCAACAAATCAGGTTTTTTTACGCACTAAACCTTTTTTTCGGTCATATAAAATTACAGGGTACCTCCTGTGTCATCTTTTGCCCCTCTTAATATTTATAAAACCTATTTTGACCTTGCATAACTGTTACGGTTAGAAATTTTGGTAAATTTAATAAGTAATAAAAAATATTTCTACTGGATGACAACTGGACTAGAAGGATCAGGATATAATCAAATAAAAGAAGAAGAGGACATGATGTCGATTGAGGAGTGCCAATGAAGGAATAGACACCGAACGAAACAACATTTATGAGACTAAAAAGAATAGAAAAGAACACACAGACGCTTCACTCCAAACCTAGGGGTGCGTCTCGTCGCCAGGTATTCACATGCGTGAGAATTAGGACTCCAGGAGAAAAAGAAGCGTAATCACCGAGTTTATACCCTTATAAGGATTAACCAATGAATATCCGTCACTCAATGTGTATTAAACGTGTTTATGTCCAGCAGACCTATTGTGTTAAAGGTCTCTCATATACAAGCCAAATACACTAACAGGATTCTCAGAAAGCCTTCAACACTAATCCAAAAACCTGGAGGACGCATAACTATCAAGCCTATGCCTTGTAATAATATTCTCAGACATAGAATCAGGATCACATGAAAATAAAGAATATCCAACAGATCTACAGTGTTAAAAGTCTACACCTACGAAGACCAACACAGTCACAGAATTCTAAGAAAACAAGGGATGGTGGTCACCACCCTAGTCCAAAGGTATCGCGCCACCGCCTAGTTCATCCCTTCGCATTAGTATAAAAAAGCAAGCGCCACGGGCAGTCGTCAGTCGTCGTCAGTCGTCAGTCCGTCAGTAGTCAGTCCGTCAGTCGTCAGTCCGTCAGTAGTCGGCAGTACTCAGTCCGTCAGCAGTCAGTTATCGGCAGTCTCTTCAGAACACTTTTAATTAACGGTAAACCTCTGTCGGTCAGTACAGTCACCAGTCAGGAGAATTTCTAAATATTTAATCAACGAGGAACCTCTCTTCCAACAGTACAATTATTAACTATTTTTAATAAATTCGAGAAACCTCTTTTCAATTCAGTTCGGTTTAAGTCAGTACATCCGAAGTTTTCCTAAAAATAAATATAAATTCATAAAACGGTGTTCAAATAAAATCGAGCTCCATCGCTGTTCAACCCAAGCATTGAGGTTGATAATAAACTTAGTGAACTCCAGAGAGCCATCCACGTTCAACATCTTCATCAACGTCGAGTTAGCTGCGCCAACAACTTCAAGGTTAACTTAAAATTCAACTTGAAGCAATAGTTCATCGATCAATTCTAACCGTAACGACCCAATAGAGACGCGCTCAGTAACAACATCTTGTGTGTATCAGTTACTAATAAAACATCTAATAATACATTTAAATCGTAAGTAAATTATTAATTTCTTTTAATAAATATTTCATTTCTCCTCTTTTTCTTTTTCCAACCGGTTCTGATGGTCATCCTTGTAGAGTTAATTAAATATTAAGTTTCTAAATCAAAGAGATCTGTCAATAAGTGTGACTGCCACTCCCAGGGTAAAGGCATTTAGTTGTCTGACCGTACAAACAAGCAGTCGAAGAAATTTGTGGCGTCCCAGTACGTAACAATAACCTTGTAATACATAAAAAAAAGTAGGTCACACTCAAATACAATTGATTTAGGCCCAAAAAATCAGGTTTTTTTACACCCTAAAATTTATTTTTGGTCTTATAAAATCACAGGTTACCTTCTGAGTCATCTTCCGTCAATCTAAATTCGTGATATACCTATGCTGAGCTTGTATGACCTTGACAAATCAATAAAAGTACGTCAAACCCGGGTATTATCGATTCAGACTGAAAAAATCTTACTTTTTTAGGCCCTAAGATTTTTTTATGGTCCTTAAAATATACACAGTAATTTCTGAGTCATTCTCTCACTCTCAATTTGTATTGAACTAATTTTGACGTTGTATGACCTTGAAAAATTAATAAAAGTAGGTTAAAACTACGTATAATTGATTGATGCCGATAAAAAAAGGTTTTTTCGATGCCTTAAATTTTTTTTATGTTCCTTAAAAATCAATGGATACCTTTTGAGTCATCCACTGTCCCTCTCAATTTTCATTATACCTATTTTGACCTTGTATGACGTTGGAAAATTAATCAGAGTAGGTCGAACCCAAGTTTTATGGATTAAGGCCAAAAAAATCAGGTTTCTTTATGCCCTCAAATTCGTTTATGGTCCTTAAAAATTAAATAGTACCTCCTAAGTCATCCACTGTCCCTCTTGATTATCATTGAACCTATTATGACCTTGTAAGACCTTGAAAAATTAATAAAAGTAGGTCAAACCCAAGAACAATTGAATGAGGCCTAAAAAAATCAGGTTGTTTTATGCCCCAAAATTTTTTAATGCTCCTCAAGAATTACAGTGTATCTCATAAGTCATCTAATGTCGCTCTCAATTTTCATTGATCCTATTTTTACCGTGTACGACCTTGAAAAATTAATAAAATTATGTCAAACTTAAGTACAATTGAGTTAGGCCCAAAAAATCAAGTTTTTTTATGACCCAAAATTTTTTAATTGTCCTTAACAATGATAGTTTAACTCCTGAGTCATTTAATGTCACTCTCAATTTTAATTGAACCGATTTTGACGTTGTATGACCTTGAAAATTAATAAAAGTAGGTCAAAACTAAGTATAATTGATTGTGGCCGAAAAAAAACAGGTTTCATGATGCCTTAAAATTTTTTGATGGTCCTTAAAAATCAATAGGTACCTCCTGAGTCATCTTCTGTCCCTCTCAATTTTCATTGAACCTATTTTAAACTTGCACGACCTCGAAAAATTATTAAAAGTTAGTCAAAACTAAGTACAATTGATATAGGCCGATAAAATCAGATTTCTTTATGACTCAAAATTTTCTTATGGCCCTTAAAATTCACAAAGCACCTCCTATGTCATCCTTTACCCCTTTCAATATTTATAGAACTTTTTTGACGTTGTACAACCTTGAATAACAGAAAAAAAGTAGGTCAAACCCAAGTAAAATTAATTCAGGCCCGAAAAATCAGGCTTTTTCATGCCCTAAAATACTTTTATATCACTAAAAATCTTTAGGGTACCTCCTGTGTAATCTTTCTTCCCTCTTAATATTTATAGAACCTATTTTGACCGTGCATAACCTTGAAAAAAGTAAAAAAGTAGGTCAAACCAAAGTACAATTGATTTAAGCCCAACAAATCAGGTTTTTTCAAGCACTAATACTTTTTTTTGGTCATATAAAATTACAGGGTACCTCCTGTGTCATCTTCTGCCCCATTTAATATTTATAGAACCTATTTTGACCTTGCATAACCTTGTAATACATAAACAAGTAGGTCAAACTCAAATACAATTGATTTAGGCCCAAAAAATCAGATTTTTTTACACACTCAAATTTTTTTTTTGGTCTTATAAAATTACAGGTTACCTTCTGATTTATCCTTCGTCAATTTTAATTTTTGATATACCTATGCTGAGCTTGTATGACCTTGACAAATCAATAAAAGTAGGTCAAACCCGAGTATTATTGATTCAGACTGAAAAAATCTGACTTTTTTATGCCCTTAGATTTTTTTATGGTCCTTAAAAAATACACAGTATCTTCTGAGTCATTCTCTCATTTTTAATTTATAATGAACCGATTTTACGTTGTATGACCTTGAAAAATTAATAAAAGTAGGTCAAAACTAAGTATAATTGATTTAGGCCCAAAAAATCAGGTCTTTTTATGCCCCAAAATTTTTAAATGGTCCTTAACAATTACAGTATATCTCCTAAGTTTTCCAATGTCGCTTTTAATTTTTATTGAACCTATTTTGACCGTGTACGCCCTTGGAAAATTAATAAAAGTATGTCAAAACTAAGTAAAATTGATTTAGGCCCACAAAATAAGGTTTTGTAATGCCTTGAAATTATTTTATGGCCCTTAAAATCTACAGACTATCTCCTGTGTCATCCTTCTCCTCTCTCAATATTTATAGAACGTATTTTGACCTTGCATATCCTTGACAATCATACAAAAGTAGGTCAAACCCAAGTCCAATTGATTTAGGCCCAAAAAATTAGGTTTTTTCATGCACTTAAACTATTTTTTGGTCATATAAAATTACAGGATACCTTTTGAGTTATCTTCCGTCAATCTGAATTCTCGATAAACCTATTCTGAGCTTGAATAACCTTGACAATTCAATAAAAGTAGGTAAAACCCAAGTATTATCGATTGAGACTCAATAAATCAGGTTATTATATTCCCTAAAAATTTTTAATGGTCCTTTAAAATCACAGGGTATCTTCTAAGTCATTCAATGTCCCTCTCAATTTTTATTGAACCTATTTTGACAGTGTACGACCTTGAAAAATTGATAATAGTATGTCAAAACTAAGTACAATTGATTGATGCTCAATAAATCAGGGTTTTTGATGCCTTAAAATTTTATTATGGCCCTCAAAAATTACAGGGAACTTTCTGTAACTTCCTTTGCCCCTCTTGTTATTTATAGAACCTATTTTGACGTTGTATAACCTTTAAAAAAATATAAAAGTAGTTCAAACCCAAGTACGCTTGATTTAGGCCCAAAAAATCAGTTTTTTCATGCCCTAAAATTTCTTTTTGGTCTTAGAAAATTACAAAGTACCTCCTGAGTTATTCTTTGTCATTATGAATTCTTGATAAACCGATGCTGAGCTTTTATGACCTAGCCAAATCAATGAAAGTAAGTAAAACCCAAGTATTATCGATCGAGACTCAGTACATCAGGATTTTATATGCCCTAAGATTTTTTTATGTTCCATAAAATATACACAGTATCTCCTGAGTCATTCTCTTTCCCTCTCAATTATTATTGAACCTATTTTGACCTTGTATGAACTTGAAAAATTAATAAACGTCGGTCAAAACTAAGTACAATTAATTAAGGCCCGTAAAATCATGTTTCTTTATGCCCTTAAATTTTTTATAATCCTTAGAAATAACGGCGTACCTCTTAAGACATCCTCCGTCCCCCTCAATATTTATTAAACCTATTGTAAACTTGTACAACCATGAAGAATTTATAACGAACCTAAGGGAGGGGGAAATTCTCGAACCGGCGGAATTAAAGTCGAACATAGGAGAAGGGGGCCTGCCAGCGAGCGACGGGCCCGAAAGCCAAGAGGGGAATAGTGAGCTACCTACTCCACGCTACTCCTGCTCTCCTGATACCAGCGAGTCAGAATCACCGTTTTATTTAGTATTTATTTATTGTTTGATTTGTTTGATTTGTTTATTTTGGTAATCTACGAATTGTTAGTTTAGCCATTTATGGGCCCATGGTCATTGGTATAATTGTTTATAATGTAAATAAGTTAATGTTCATAATATTAGTTCGCCTACGTGCAATAATTATATCTATCGGGTTATATTATTTATATTATTTTGGGAACCGTTTGTTATAACAATGTATAACAATTTTGGGAAACGATTTTGTTATCACAGCGAGTTGTTCATATAAACTAAATTATTATTTATTTTTGGCGAATAAGTTTATAATTCTAAACCTGGCCGACAGAGGGCTAAAACGACAAAAGATTCCAACTGACTAAGAGTTGGATAATTGTTTTGATAAGCGATTTTGGTTTTCATAAAATAATATTTTTTATTTTTGATAATATTTTATTTTTTCTTTTTCAATACCGAAAATAATTGCTTAAGTCTTTCTTTGCAATATTATAAGCGAAAATATTTATTTGACAACAGAATTATATTTTTTTGTCAAAAGATGTTAGATTTATTTGGTAGTACCAAAATATTCTAAGTCCCAAGTAAGTTTTAGTATGGGAAATCTGCGAATGGATATAAAATGAAAGAATTGACAATTAAAATAATAAAGAATTGTGAATTCGATGCGGCGAATGGATATAAAATGAGAGAATGGAAGATTATTATTTTAAAGAATTGGGAATTGGAATTAAAAACTTAGAAAAATGTTGTCAAAACCCTTAGTACCAGTGCTATCGATAGAGGGCCAGAACGAACAACAATTATCGCTTGAAGACAATTATTGTTGAATTATTATAAACCATTTTGAAGTCGGGAAAAAGCAACCAGTCTAGTGGAAGTGAATACACTTGTGGATACACTCTCTCGTGTGATTTCTGGAAGACTACCCACCTCGGCCCTACACGGGTATTGGTGAGTAATTCTTTTACACTTCCTATAGACTAAGTTCTCCCTGGTTTTGGTACCTTCTGTCCAAATCCAGTAGGCGAAACTAAGCCGTAGGTGGGAGAGATAGGGATACACTCCGATCTCTCTCTGGGGTAGTTCAGTAGGCGAGGGTGAGGCGGATACACTCCACTCATTCTCGAAGGGAGGTTGGGTGAATTAGGGGTTTTGCACCTTAGACCGCGTTTGCTATCTGGGAAGGAGAAATAGGCTCCATCGTGACCGTGTATACTGTACGGAGACTAGTTTT
>CAJNRD030001118.1:17060230-17080397 GCA_905319865.3 Cotesia congregata
AAAAGCCAGGTATAACATTATGAATGTTATATGATAACAAAAAGTGGCACTTGAGTGGTATTACTGTGGCAATAGCAAAAATGTGGAGAATATAGGTTATAGTCTTGTAAAAACCAAAATAGGTATACAAGTAAAAACGATATAATGATAATAATAAATAATATATGTATGTATGAAAAATATATCAAAAATGCATGTGGGTACTCGAATGAAAGCTCTTGATGAGTGCAACATCGGTATAAGCTTATATCTTAAAAAATGTGAATAATTTAGGAATTACCTTGTATCTTGTGAATTATCGACATTTTTTAAGATATAAACTCATTTTGACGTTACACTCATCAAGAGCTTTTATTTGAGTACCCATATGCATTTTTGATATATTTCGGGAAAAATCACCCGTTACAAATTATTATCATTATATCGTTTTTACTTGTATACCTATTTTGGTTTTTACAAGACTGTAACCCATATTCTCCACTTTTTTTGCTATTACCACAGTAATACCACTCAAGTGTCACTTTTTGTTGTCATATAACATTCATAATGTTATACCTGGCTTTTACGGCCCTTTTAACTAACACTTGTTTCTTTTTGCGTTCAACTCTTTTTATAATCTACATGTTTTCCGCTTTTTATTATTAACATGTTGTCCGCTTTTTTTTCATAATTCCCATCTCCTTTTTGCACATAACCGCTATTCTCAATGCGGTTGTGGACCGACTTGTGCTTTTTGTACTGTATTCACCCTATTCCACACCCCTTTCTATCGGTTGTTGGAATAGTGGCGATGGGGAAACCACAGAGAAAACCCATGCCAGTACAGTCAGCTACCGGAGCGACCTCCGACGGTTGGTGTTGGAACTATTCGAACAACCGTCGGGGATCGAACCCTCGCCTCACGACACGGTGCACGAACAAACTTACGGGGATAATGACTTAGTCCGTTCGGCCATTATGCCGCTTTTGACCTTGAAAAATTAATAAAAGTATATCAAAACTAAAATCAATTGATATCGGCCTTAAAAATCCGATTTCTTTAAGACTTTAAATTTTTTTATGGCCTTTAAAAATTACAGGGCACCTTCTGTGTCATTTTTTGCCCCTCATAATATTTATAGAACCTATTTCGACCTTGCATAACCTTAAAAAACATAAAAAAGTAGGTCAAACCCAATTACAATTGATTTGCGCCCAAAAAATCAGGTTTTGTCCTGTCTTAAAATTATTTTTTCGTCTTATAAAATTATAGGGTACCTTTTGAGTTATCCACTGTCCCTTTGAATGTTTAATAAACCTATTGCGAGCTTGTAAGTCCATGACGAATCAATATTAGTTGGACAAAACCACTTATTATTGATTAACGCTAAAATAATCAGGTTTTTTCATGCCCTTGAATTTTTTAACGGTCCTTTAAAATCGCAGGGTATCTATCAAGTCATTCTCTTCCCCTTTCAATTTTTATTGAACCTATTCTGACCTTGTATGACCTTGATAATACAATAAAAGTATGTCAAAACTAAGTACAATTGATATAGTCCCAAAAAATCAGATTTCATTATCCCTCAAAATTTTTTTATGGCCTTCAAACATTACAGGGCACCATCTGTGTCATCCTTCGCCTCTTTCAATATTTATAGAACCTATTTTGACCTTGCATAACCTTGAAAAACATAAAAAAGTAGGTCAAACCCAAGTACGATTGATTTACGCCCAAATCATCAGGTTTTTTCATGCCCTAACATTGTTTTTAGGGCTTATAAAGTCACAAGGTCCTTTCTGTGTCATCGTCTGCCCCTATTAATATTTTAAGAACCTATTTTGACCTTGCATAACCTTGAAAAACATAAAAAAGTAGTACAAACCCAAGTGAAAATGATTTAGGCCCAAAAAATCATGTTGATTCCTGTCTTAAAATGATTTTTTTGTCTTATAAAATTACAGCGTACCTCTTAAGTTATCCACCGTCCCTTTCAATGTTTGATAAACCTATTCCGAGCTTGTAAGACCTAGACAAATCAATATTATTAGGTCAAACCCGCTTATTATTGATTAACGCTAAAATAATCAGGTTTTTTTATGCCCTAAAATTTTTTAATGGTCCTTTAAAATTACAGGGTATCTCCCAAGTCATTCTCTCTCCCTCTTAATTTTTATCGAACCTATACTGACATTGTATTACCTTGACAATTTAGTAAAAGTATGTCAAAACTAACTACAATTGATATAGACCCAAAAAATCAGATTTCAGTACGCCTTACAATTTTTTTATGGCCCTCATAAATTTCAGGGCACCTCCTTTGCATCCTCTGCCCCCTTAATATTAATAGAACCTGTGTTGACCTTGCATAACCTTGAACAACATAAAAAAGTAGGTCAAACCCAAGTACAATTGATTTAGGCCCAGAAAATCAGGTATTTTCATGCCCTAAAATGATTTTATGGCCCTCAAAAACTACCAGGCACCTTCTGTTTTATCTTTCTCCCCTCCCAATCTTTAAAGTACCTATTTTGACATTGCATAACGATGAAAAACATAAAAAAGCAGGTCAAACCCAAGTACGATTGATTTAAGCCTACAAAATCAGGTTTTTTTATGCCCTAAAATTTTTTTATGGTCTTAAAAAATTACAGGTTACCTCCTTCTGTGTCATTTTTCGCTCCTCTCAATATGTATAAAACCTATTTTGACCTTGCATAACATTGAAAAACATAAAAAAGGCTTCTGTAACAGTTCAACAGCGGAGATTTCAACCGCGACAGTTCAACCGCGACATTTCAACCGACGACTTTTCAACCGAAGGACAATTCAACCGCAAGACAATTCAACCAATGACAGTTTAACTGCTCTTTTCCTGATAAATTGATCACAAAATCCATGATAATAGAGCACAATAATCATTTTTTTATTTTTGAAATACTGCGATAACAACTTTATAATTGTGATTATTAGTATTATTATTATGACATATCTGAAAATGCAACAAAAACTTCATTTCTGCTCGTTTTTTATATATTTTGTAAGAGGCCGCTTTTAGCGCCACCTGTTAAGACGTTTTTTTTTATTGTTGATAATTTTAATTTTTTTGAATTTAACAATTTTTAAAAGAAAATTTAAATTGAGCGCTAGAGATAATTGTTGTCCATTGGTTGAATTCGCCGCGACCGAGTCGCCCTAGCGTGAGAAAATGCGACCGAAGCTCGATTGCGCGCGAAACAAAAATTTATTGGGATTACGAATTTAATTTAGCAAATAAGTTAGTTTTAAGTAATTGCAATTGTAAGAATGGTACTTATGACCGATCACGAACCCGCGAAGAGAGACCAACGAGGATTACCGATGTGGATTCTCTACAAGATCATCGACGATGGGCGGATGGCTGTCTCGAGAACGAGCTGGAACGACGGACCTATAGGAACTCGAAGTGAGCAATCGACGCATGCGTGAAGGCGGAAAACTCGCTGTCGAGCGTGCCAATGCTCCAGCCAATGCATCACTCAAAACGTCGATATTGGGAAGTTGGACTTGCGGCGCCATCTCTGGAGTTCAAAGCTAACGACGGACCCAGCAAAGAGGGGAGAGACGAGGAATGCGACATGTGCTTAATTTTTTCTTCTTCAACGTTTTCGATTTGCCGCGTGCGGACACGTTTTTCTATACTGAAGAATTTGTTGGTTATTTTTTTTTATTACTGCCTGATTTTGAGATTTATCAGAAAGAATACTTTTGTAATTTCTTGCGTCTGAAATTTGAGTATTTCGTTTAATTAGCCACGACGTAGTGTGCTATATGTTGATTATTGTGTTTAATTGCTATTGTGTTTGCCAAAAATTTATTACGGCATTACGACGATAATTGGCTGTCGCTAATTATTTATTTAATAGAAGCGTGATCTATTACGACGTTTTATTTGGATGATCGCTAGTTGACGTGTGCAAGTGACGAAAAATCAGCACGTATCCTCACCGAGGAAGGTCATTGTCCGAGATCGTTCGACGTGGAAGCCGAGTACGACCTGGTGCGGCCAATCGACGGACAACGTAGATTTACGTCTTCGACCAGGGTGAGTGCCACGGTTTTTCTTAGGTAAATAGCTCGTGGGATTTATTTGAATAAAGAATTTTTTTTGTTTATTATTAATTATTCGTAATTAATATTCTTGTTGCTTGATGTGACACATCACCAAGGAATGTCAAGGTTGCATTAAGTCAACCGGTCAAATAATAATCCCACGAGGTATTTCGGTACCGCCATTGTTGTTATTTTTTTGTGTACTAATGTATGAAATTTAGAATTAAAATTGTCACTATCATTTTTTTTTTGTTTTGTAATTTCGACGTTTACTCCCGGGGTACTCGACGAGGTCGATTACCCATTGATCGAGCTTCGGATTCGTGCGGATCAATTACCTATTTATTATTTAAATCTGGCGAATAAACAGAAGTTAATTTATTTAGATTAATTATTAATTAATTTTATAATGTATTAAAGCCGGCGAGTGTAATAACTTATTATATAATTTAATTATTACTTAACTGCGGCGAACGAATTTTTCTTAATTTTTGTTTTTTTGGTTAATTAATAACAACTGACTTTAATTGTTATTAATTGAATTTCGAGGACGTTATGTTATGGTTATTATTGGTATTATTTAATCAATGAATTTCAATTAAATTACGCGAAGATTTAATTTTTTTTTTGTTAATTAGTTAATTAATTGCGATTGAGTGAATTGCGGGGAGATTTATTGTGTTGCTGTCGTTAACTGATTCAATTAACTGAGTGAGCGACGTTTATATTTTTTTTTTGAGAGTGTTGATTGAAATTTACCGAAGTATTGTTATTTGGAGAAAGTTTGACGTTGTTTTTCTTGCGAAACTGCGTATCGACGAGATCGTCGACGATTATAATTTTTTGCGTTTAATTATTTTATTTTGTTAATCTTGACAATTATTTAAATTTATTGTTAATAAATTAATAACTTAATTTTTTTTTTTAATTGCGAGTTAATGCGAATAGCCAGAAAACTTTCCTCGTTCCTCTATAATTAAGTCGTACCCGTAAGGCCCGCCACCCGACAAAAGGAGTCCCGAACCGGAGTAGCCGGACATCGACGTGATTGGAGCAAACCTCCTGGCGCCCAACAATAGGTAAAGCAGGTAGGCCAGATTATTTATTTCGGGCTTCGTCCTCGCATAACGCACGAGTACGAAAATACCCGTTATAATTTAAAAACGAAATAACGAATATACAGTAATGTTAGATGATGATTAATTTAAATAATATCATGATAAATTACAACGACAAAACAGACGCAATATCATGAAGATACTTTAATTTATTTGTAGTTTTATCGTCAGCAACGATATTATGAAAACAAAGGCGAGTAATTTTATAATTTTTTCTCGCATATTCTATAAACTCACATTAAGATGATCCTCTCCACAATCCTTTCTCAATCCTTTCCTACCAATTATCTTGTTACGTGAATGTCCATCTTACGGCTAGCATTTTTAACAAATATGAATAATGTTGTGAAGCGGGAAAGAATAGGAGTTACGTATAATTATTACGTGAAGCGTTCCAAGCATTCACGGAACAGGATAATTGATAGAAAAGGATTGAGAAAGGATTGTGGAGAGGAACTTCTTTATGTGAGTGTATAGAATATGCGAGAAAAATTATTAGATAGCTTGGACTGGGTTTCGAACCCAGAACCTTACGAAGACATGTCGGCTACTCTACCATTTGAGCTATCCGGTCTATACTAAATTTCCTTTCACTTATTCTATATCTATTAAGCCACACCGTCCATCTTACGGCTAGCATTTTTAACAAATATAAATAATGCTGTGAAGCCGGAAAGAATTGTGTTGCGCCCTTTTAACATGGTTTTTGTGTGTGTTTACTCAGTAATAGGCCATTTCAAACGCGGGTAATCATGTTGCGCCCTTTTAACATGGTTTTTATGTGTGTTTATCCGATATTAGACCAACACAGGAGCTTGTTACCGTGTTAGGCCCATTTATCATGGATTTTGTCATCAATTTATCAGAAAAACTGCAGTTAAACTGTCATCGGTTGAATTGTCTTGCGGTTGAATTGTCCTTCGGTTCGAAAGTCATCGGTTGAAATGTCGCGGTTGAACTGTCGCGGTTGAAATGTCGTCGGTTGACTAGTCGCGGCACCATAAAAAAGTAGGTCGAACCGAAGTACAATTGATTTAAGCCCAAAAAATCAGGTTTTTTCATGCAATAAAAATTTATTTTGGTCTTATAAAATTTCAGAGTACCTCCTGAGTTATCGTCCGTCAATCTAAATTCTTGATTTATCTATTCTGAGGTTGTATGACCTTAACAAATCAATAAAAGTATGTCAAACCCAAGTATTATCGATTGAGACTCAAAAAATCAGTTTTTTATATGCTCCAAGGTTTTTTTATGGTCCTTAAAATATACACAAAATCTCGTGAGTCATTCTCTCTCCCTTTCAATTTTTAAAAAAACCTATTTGGACTTTGTATGAACTCAAAAAATTAATAAAAGTAGGTCAAAACTAAGTACAAATGCTTGAGGCCCAAAAAATAAGGTTTCTTGATGCCTTGAAAATTTTTTATGGCCCTCAAAAATAACAGGGAACCTTCTATGTCTTCCTCCGCCCCTCTCAATATATATGAAACCTATTTTAACCATGGATGACCTTGAAAAATTAATATAAGTAGATCAAAACGAAGTACATTTGATATAGGCCCAAAAAATCAGATTTCTTTATGCCTCAAAATTTTTTTATGGCCCTTAAAAATCACAAGGCACCTCCTGTATCATCCTACGCCTCTCTCTATATTTATAGAACCTATTTTGACCTTGTATATCATTGATAAACAGGAAAAAAGTCAGTCAAACCCAAGTAAAATTGAATTACGCCCAAGAAATCGGGTTTTTTCATGCCCTAAAATTTTTTTATGGCCCTAAAGAACCTAATGGCACCTCGTTTGTCATCTTTCGCCCCTCTTAATATTTATCGAGCCTATTTTGACCTTATATAATCTTGAAAAACATAAAAAAAATCGGTCAAACCCAAGTAGAATTGAATTAGGCCCAAAGAATCAGGTTTTTTTATGCCCTAAAATTCTTTTATGACCTTCATAAACTAAAGGGCACCCCGTGTGTCATCCTCCGCCCCTCTCAATATTTAACGAAACTTTTTGACCTTGTATAACCTTGAAAAACAGAAAAAAACTCGGTCAAACCGAAGTAGAATAGATTTAGGCCCCAAAAATCATGTTTTTTTATGCCCTATAATTCGTTTATGGCCCTTAAAAACTCAAGAGCACCTCGTGTGTCACCTTTCGCCCGTCTTAATATTTATAGAACCTATTTTGACCTTGCATAACCTTGAAAAACATAAAAAAGTGGGTCAAACCGAAGTACAATTGATTTAGGCCCAAAAAATCAGATCTTTTCATGCCCTAAAATCCATTTATGGCCCTCAAAAACTGAAGGGCACCTCCAGTGTCATCTTCCGCCTATCTCAATATTTATATAACTTATTTTGACGTTGCATAACCTTGAAAAACATGAAAAAGTAGGTCAAACCCAAGTACAATTGATTCATGCCCAAAAATCAGGTTTTTTCATGCCCTAAAATTATTTTTTGGTTCTATAAAATTAAAGGGTACTTTCTGAGTTATTCTCCGTCAATCTGAATTCTTGATAAACCTCTCAATTTTCATTAAACCTATTTTGACCGTGTACGACCTTGAAAAATTAATAAAAGTATGTCAAAATTAAGTACAATTGATATAGGCTCAAAAAATCAGATTTCTTTATTCCTCAAAACTACTTTATGGCCCATAAAAATCCAGGGCACCTCCTGTGTCATCTTCCGCCCTTCTTAATATTAATATAACCTATTTTGACCTTGTATAATCTTGAAAAACAGAAAAAAAACTTGGTCAAACCCAAGTAAAATTGATTTAGGCCCAGAAAATCAGGTTTCTTCATACCCTTAAATTAATTTTTGGTCTTATAAAATTAAAGGGTACTCCCTGAGTTATCCTGCGTTCGTTTAAATGTTCGATGAATCGATTCTGACCTTGTATGACCTTGAAAAATTAAGACATGTAGGTCAAACCCAAGTTTCATTGATTTAGGCCCAAAGAATCAGGTTTCTTTCTGGCAAAAATTTTTTTGGTGGACCTTTAATATTACAGGTTACCTCCTGAGTTATCTACCGTTCCTTTAGATGTTGATGAACCTATCTGATCTGGTATGACGTTTGAAAATCATTCAAAGTAGGCCAAACCCCATGTTTTATGGATTAATGCCCCAAAAATCAGGTTTTCGTATGCCCTAAAATTTGTTTATGGTCCTTAAAAACTAAATAGTACTTCCTAAGTTATCCACTGTCCCTTTCCATTTTTATTGAACCTATTTTGACCTAGTAAGACCTTGAAAAATTAATAAAAATTGGTAATACGAAAGTACAATTGATTTAGGCCCAGAAAATCAGGTTTTGTTATAACCCAAAATTTTTTATTGGTCCTTAACAGTTACAGTGTATCTCCTGAATCATCAAATGTCGCTCTCAATTTTTATTAAACATATTTCGTCCGTGTACGACCTGGAAAAATTAATAAAAGTATGTCAAAACTAAGTACCATTGATATAGGCCGAAAAAATCAGGTTACTTTATTTCTCAAAATATTTTCATGGCCCTCAAAAATCACAGGGCACCTCCTATGTCATCGTCCGCCCCTCGATATTTATAAATCCTATTTTGACCTTGTATACCCTTGAAAAACATAATAAAGTAGGTCATACCTGAGTAAAATTGATTTAGGTCCAAAAATTCAGGTTTTTTCATGTCTTAAAATTATTTATAGCTCTTATAAGATTACAGGGTACCTACTTAGTTATACACCGTCCATTGAAATGCTTGATAAACCTATTCTGAGCTTGAATGACCTTGACAAATCAATAAAAGTAGGTGACACCCACTTATTATCGATTGAGGCTAAAATAATCAGGTTTTTTCATGCCCAATAATTCTTTGATGGTCCTTTAAAATGACAGGGTATTTTCTGAGTCATCCAATGTCCCTCTGAATTTTTATTGAGTCGATTTCGACTGTGTACGACCTTGAAAAATTAATAAAAGTATGTCAAAACTAAGTACAATTGATATAGGCCCAAAAAATCAGATTTCTATGAACGTCAAAATTTTTTTTTGGCCCTTAAAAATTACAGGGCTTTCTCTGTGTCATTCTCTGCCCCTCTTAATACTTATAGAAACGATTTTGACGTTGTCTAACCTTGAAAAACATAAAAACGTAGTTCTAACCCAAGTACAATTGATTTCGGCCCAAAAAATCAGGTTTTTTCGTGCCCTAAAATTTTTTTTTGGTCTCATTAAATTACAGGGTATCTCGTGTTTCATCTTTCACCCCTCTAAATATTCACGGAACCTATTTTGACCTTGCATAACCTTGAAAAACATAAAAAAGTAGGTCAAACCCAAGTACAATTGATTTAAGACCAATAAATCAGGTTTTTTCATGCCCTAAAATTTTTTTTTTTGGTCTTATAAAATTCCAAAGTACCTCCTGAGATATCTTTTGTCATTATAAATTCTTGATAAACCGATGCTGAGCTTTTATGACCTAACCAAATCAATAAAAGTAAGTAAAACCAAAGTATTATCGATTGAGACTCAATACATCAGGTTTTTATTTGCCCTAAGATTTTTTTATGGTCCATAAAATATACACAGTATCTCCTCAGTCATTCTCTCACCCTCTCAATTCTTATTGAAATAATTTTGACGTTGTATGACCTTGAGAAATTAATAAAATTAGGTCAAAACTACGTACAATTGTTTGAGGTCCAAAAAATCACGTTTTATCATGCCCTTACATTAATTTTTGGTCTTATAAAATTACAGGGTACCTCCTGAGTTATCCTGCGTCCCTTCGAATGATAGATAAATCTATTCTGACGTTGTATAACCTTGAAAATTTAAGAAATGTAGGTCAATCCTAAGTTTCATAGATTTAGGCCGAAAAAATCAGGTTTCTTTATGGCAAAAATTTTTTTGATTGTCCTTTAAAATTACAGGGTACCTCCTATGTTATCTTCCGTTCCTTGATGTTGATGAACTTATTCTAACCTTGTATGACCTTGGAAAATTAATCAAAGTAGGTCAAACCCAACGTTTTATGGATTAAGGCCAAAAAAATCAGGTTTCTTTTGCCCTCAAATTATTTTATATTTCTTAAAAATCACGGCGTACCTAAAAAGACATCCTCCGTCCCTCTCAATATTTATTAAACCGATTTTGACCTTCCATGTCCTTGAAATATCAAGAAAACTATGTCAAACCTAAGTGTAATTGATATAGGCCCAAAAAATCAGGTTTCTTTATGCCTCAAAATTATTATTTTTGGCTTACAAAATTACAGGGTACCGCTTGAGTTAACGTCCGTTAATCTGAATTCGTGATTTACCTATTCTAACCTTATATGACCATGACAAATCAATAAAAGTTGGTCAAACCCAAGTATTATCGATTGAGACTCAAAAAATCAGGTTTTATATGCCCCAAGATTTTTTTATGGTCCTTAAAATGTACAAAATATCTCCTGAGTCATTCTTTCTCGCTCTCAATTTTTAATGAACCTATTTGGACCTTGTATAAACTGGGAAAATTAATAAAAGTAGGTCAAAACTACGTACAATTGATTGAGGCCCAAAAAATCAGGTTTCTTGATGCCTTAAAATTTTTTTATGGCCCTCATAAATCACAGCACAGTCTTTGTGTCATCCTCTACCCCTCTTATTATTTATAGAACCTATTTTGACATTGTATATCCATGATAAACATAAAAAAAGTCGGTCAAACCCAAGTAAAATTGATTTAGGCCCAAAAAATCAGGTTTTTTCATGCCCTAAAATTTTTTTATGGCCCTAAAGAACTAAAGGGCACCTCGTGTGTCATCTTCCGAACCTCTTAATATTTATAGAACCTGTTATGACCTTCCATAATCTTGAAAAACATAAAAAAGTAGGTCAAACCCAAGTAAAATTGATTTAGGCCCAGAAAATCAGGATTTTTCCTGTCTTAAAATTATTTTTTGGTCTTATAAAATTACAGAACACCTCCTGAGTTATTCACCGTCTCTCTAAATGTTTGATGAACCTATTCTGAGCTTGTATGGCCTTGACAAATCAATAAAAGTAGGTCAAACCCACTTATTATCGATTGGGAAAAAATAATCAAGTTTTATATGTCCTAAAATTTTTTAATGGTCCTTTAAAATCACAGGGTATATCTTAAGTCATTCAATGTCCCTCTCAATCTTTATTAAACCTCTTTTTACCGTGTACGATCTTGAAAAATTGATAAAAGTATGTCAAAATTAAGTACAATTGATATAGGCCCAAAAAATCAGATTTCTTTTTTCCTCAAAATTTTTTTATGGCCCTTAAAAATTACAGAGCGACTCCTGTGTCATCCTCCGCCCCTCTCAATATTTATAGAACCTATTTTGACCTTGTATAACCTTGAAAAACAAAAAAAAATTCGGTCAAACTCAAGTAAAATTGCCTTAGGCCCAAAGAATCATGTTTTTTATGCACTAAAATTCTTTGATGCCATTAAAAACTATAGGGCACCTCATGTGACACCTTCCGCCCTTCTTAATATATATGAAACCTATTTTGACCTTACATAACTTTGAATAACACAAAAAAGTAGGTCAAACCCAAGTACAATTGATTTAGGCCCAAAAAATCAGGTCTTTTCATGCCCTAAAATCCTTTAATGGCCCTCAAAAACTAAAGGGCAACTCGTGTGTCATCTTCCGCCCCTCTCAATATTCATAGAACTTATTTTGACGTTGCATAACCTTGAAATAAATAAAAAAAGTTGGTCAAACCTAAGTACAATTAATATAGTCCCAAACATCAGGTTTTTTCATGGCATAAAATTTTTTTTTGATCTTTTAACATCAAAGGGTAACTTCTGAGTTATTCTCTGTCAATCCAAATTGTTGATGAACCTCTCAATTTTCATTAAACCTATTTTGAACGTGTACGACCTTTCGTACGACATTACGAAAAATTAATAAAAGTATGTCAAAACTAAATACAATTGATATAGGCCCTAAAAATCAGGTTTCTTCATGTTTCAAATTTTTTTCATAGCCCTCAAAATCTAACGGGAACTTCCTGTGTGATCCTCCGCCCCTTTGAATATTTCTATAACATACTTTGACCTTGTATAACCTTGAAAAACATGGAAAAGTAGGACAAACCAAAGTAGAATTAATTTAGGCCCAAAAAATCAGGTTTTTTCCTGTCTTAAAATTATTTTTTCGTATTATAAAATTTCAGGGTACCTTTTGAGTTATTCACCGTCCCTCTGAATGTTTAATGAACCTATTCTAAGCTTGAATGACCTTGACAAATCAATAAAAGTAGGTCAAACGCAATCATTATCGATTGAGGCTGTAATAAAAAAATTTTTTATGCCCTCAAATTTTTTAATGGTCCTTTAAAATCACAGGGTATATCCTACGTCATTTTATGTCCCGTTCAATTTTTATTAAACCTATTTTGACCTTGTGAAACCATGAAAAACATAATAAAGTAGGTCATACCTAAGACAAATTGATTTAGGTCCAAAAAATCAGGTTTTTTCCTGTCTTAAAATTATTTTTTCGTATTATAAAATTAAAGGGTACCTCACGAGTTATCCACCGTCTCTCTCAATGTTTGATCAACCTATTCTGAACTTGTATGACCTTGAAAAATCAATAAAAGTAGGTCAAACCCACATATTATCGATTGAGGCTAAAATAATGACGTTTTTTTATGCCCTAAAATTTTTTACTGGCCCTTTAAAACCACAGGTTATCTGCTAAGTCATTCAATGTCCCTCTTAATGTTTATTGTATCTTTTTTGATCGTCTACGACCTTGAATAATCAATAAAAGTATGTCAAAACTAAGTACAATTCATTGAGGCCCAAAAAATCAGGTTTCTTGATGCCTTAAAATTTTTTTATGGCCCTCAAATATCACAGGGAACCTCCTGTGTCATTCTTTGCCCCTCTTTAGATATATGGAAGCTATTTTAACTATGTATGACCTTGAAAATTTATAAAAGTAGGTCAAAACTCAGTACAATTGATATAGGTCCAAAAAATCAGATTTCTTTATGCCTCAAAATGTTTTTATGGCCCTTCAAAATTACAGTGCAACTCCTGTGTCATCCTCTGTTCCTCTTAATATTTATAGAACCTATTTTGACCTTGTATAACCTTGATAAACAGAAAAAAAGTCGATCAAATTTGACCTAAGTAAAATTGATTTAGGCCCACAATATCAGATTTTTTTATGCCCTAAAATCCTTTTATGGCCCTAAAAATCTAAAGGGTACCGCGTATGTCATCTTTCGCCCTTCTCAAGATTTATAGAACCTTTTTTGACAATCCATAATCGTAAAAAATATAAAAAAGTAAGTCAAACCCAAGTAAAATTGATTTAGACGCAAAAAATCAGGTTTTTTCCTGTCTTAAAATAATTTTTTAGTCTTATAAAATCAAAGGGTACCTCCTGTGTTATCTTTCGCCCCTCTTAATATCTATGGAATTTATTTTGACCTTGAATTATATTGAATAACAGATAAAAAGTCGTTCAAACCCAAGTAAAATTGATTTAGACCCAAAAAATCAGGTTTTTTCATGCCCTCAAATTCTTTTATGGCCCTAAAAAACTAAAAGGCACCTCGTGTGTCATCTTCAGCTTCTCTCAGTATTCATAGAACCTATTTTGACCTGGCATAACCTAGAAAAACATAAAAAAGTAGGTCAAACCCAAGTACAACTGATTTAGGCCGAAAAATCAGGTTTTTTCATGCCCTAAAATTTTTTTTTGGTCTTATAAAATTTTAGGGTACCTCATGAGTTATGCTCCTTCAATTTGAATTCATGATGAACCTATTCTGAGCTTGTATTACCTTGACTAACCAATAAAAGTCGGTCAAATCTAAGTATTATCGATGGAGACTCAAATAATTACTCAGGTTTTTATATGCCCTAAGCTCTTTTTTATGGTCCTTAATATATACACAGTATCTCCTGAGTCATTCTCTCTCCATTTTATTTATTATTGAACCTATTTTGACCTTGTATGAACTTGAAAAATTAATAAAAGTAGGTCAAAACTAAGTCCAATTGATTTAGGCCCAAAAAATCATGTTTCTTCATGCCCTCAAATTTTTTTATAATTTTTAAAAATCACGGCGTACCTCTTAAGACATCCTCCGTCCCTCTTAATATATATTAAACCTATTTTGACTGTGTACGACCTTGAAAAATTAATAAAAGTATTGGGAAACTGAGGATTTAAATACGTCACCTGGTGGTTTAAATTCAAACTAGCGATTGTAGGATAGAATCATGTTTAACACAATGTTAATATCAATAAAATATCAAAATACAGTGTAATTTTTATTAAAAAAAAAAAATAAGCAATACAAAAAGTAAATTTCGTCATCATACATTTATAAAAAATTAATATACGTACATCAATATAATTATAAAAATGGAATAGTCTCCACATAAAAATAAAGAATTGATGGTGTAAACTATTTACAAAAAAAAATCATTTCGGAGTCAAATATAAAATTGATGATGTAAACTACTTATTTACAAAAAAAAACATCAATAAAAAAATTAATTAAAATAAAAATTTTTTAAAAATGTTTTGCTAAAGCTGATGAAGAATTTTCTTCGACCATTATTTTAAGAAATTCTTCATATTCTGCTTCATTTAATTCAGTTAAACCCATGCTTAAACATACTGGAGGATCAGTAGCAGCTTCTTTTGGAGTGACGTATTTGCCTTAGAGTTATCTGATAGATTTCTTCATTTTGACTTTATCTTCATCTTTTTTTTTGTTTTTCTTTGACACATTTGTGTTCAAATAAAAGCTTCGCCTCATTTTTTTCAAGAGCTGATTCATAAGGTGCATTCCATGCACATTTCTTATCTGTTCACGTAATATCTTTGAAATCTTCAAAGTTATTTCTGTAAGTACAGAATAATAGAATCAATAATTTAATAAATATTTAATAATTTTAGAGTTTATTGATTAACAAGAAAGGAAGATAAAGTCATAATTACCGGTTACAAAATAAAAGTACTGCCACAATATGTTTGCAAGTACTTCCCTATCCAGTCTTGCAAGAGCATTCCATACCAATTATTTTTCCGTTCTTTGAGATTTGAGCATTTATTTAATGAGGTTAATTTCTTAAACCAGCTGTTTGTAAGCAAAAAGCAAGAATATGATAAACATCGCTGTCATCACTATGACTCACTTTCCACAATTCAATAAATGACCACAATCAATAATATTTTCTTCATCAATAAAATTCTTGCTAGCAGCTGTAGCTGAAGTAAATTTACAAATTTCTTGTAAGTTTACACGCATTTTTAATTAAAGTTTGGTCACACGCAATTTTTAATTTAATTTTATATCCTATCTACACGTTTATTTACAAGCATCAGCTGTATCCAAAATCCTACAATCGTTAGTTAACTTTTTAACCACCAGACGGCCGAAAATTAAGCCACGCCTCTCCCACGGATCCCAATATCGAAACTAGAATCAATTGATATCGGCCCTCAAAAATCCGATTTCTTTAAAACTCAAAATTTTTTCATGGCCTTTAAAAATTACAGGGCACCTACTGTGTCATTATTCGCTCCTCTCAATATTTATAGAAACTATTTTGACCTTGCATAACCTTGAAAAACATAAAAATTAGGTCAAACCCAATTATAATTGATTTAGGCCAAAAAAATCAGGTTTTTTTCCAGTCATAAAATTATTTTTTCGTCTTATAAAATTACAGGGTACCTTATGAGTTATCCACTGTCCCTCTGAATGTTTGATAAACCTATTCCGAGCTTGTAAGACCTTGACGAATCAATATTAGTAGGTCAAATTCACTTATTATCGATTAAGGCTAACATAATCAGGTTTTTTAATGCCCTAAAATTTTTTAAAGGTCCTTTAAAATCACAGTGTATCTTCTTAGTCATTCTCTCTTCCTCTTAATTTTTATTAAACCTATTCTGACCTTGTATGACCTTGATAATACAATAAAAGTATGTCAAAACTAAGTACAATTGATATAGGCCCAAAAAATCAGATTTCATTATGCCTCAAAATTTTTTTATTGCCCTCATAAATTATAGGGCACCTCCTGTGTCATCTTCCGCCCCTCTCAATATTTATAGAACCTATTTTGACCTTGCATAACCTTGAAAAACATAAACAAGTAGGTCAAACCCAAGTACAATTGATATACGCCCAAAAAATCAGGTTTTTTCTTAACCTAAAATTTTTTTTTGGTCTTATAAAATCACAGGGTACTTTCTGTGTCATCTTCTGCCTCTCTTTATATTTTAAGAACCTATTTTGACCTTGCATAACATTGAATAACATAAAAAAGTAGTACAAACCTATGTGAAATTGATTTAGGCCCAAAAAATCAGATTTTTTCCTGTCTTAAAATTATTTTTTCATCTTATAAAATTACAGGGTACCTCCTGAGTTATCCACCGTCCCTTTGAATGTTTGATAAACCTATTCTGAGCTTATAAGACCTTGACAAATGTTTTGTCGAAAACTATCCAATGCGGATAATTCCCGTAATTGTTTTAAATTATACGATATAGTTGGGATTAGGAAATTAAATAATAATACTTGGATTTTTTGGGGAACAATTTATAAGAATTTATTTTTCCCCAAAGGAGAAAAACCCAGCTAGGCTGGGAAAAAAACCTCCTTGATGAAAATTATACAAGTAAATTGTATATGTGTAAGTGTGAATGTGTAAAATTACGTTGTGATAACGCAATAGGGGTGAGCTCAGCCGCCTTAGATAGAACATTATCGATCATTTGAATTAGATAAGTCCCAAGGTGGGAGCTGGTAATATCTAATTGATAGGGCCAGGAATCTGGTATTTTCATTAAAAAGAGACAAACGATAAAGATAGATAGATTTCATTTATTGTTTCCACAGACATGTACAAGTCTATAACAACAAGGTCAGATTTTTCATACAATGGTAATTAAGTACAAAACATAAAATTAAACGCAATTGCACCTGTAATTATAAAAATAATATATAAATAAATATAAAAATAAAATCATATAAAGGTTAATTATAAAACATAGAAAAACATAGCAAAAAGCAATAGTATGGTTAAAGTACATCAGATTACAAAGTTAAAGTAAGTTACTCATTTAAGCAAAATGCTCTTAATCTGCAACAATGTTGTAAAAAATTGTATACATTTTTAACACTGTGGCTTTGTTAGACATTATCCTGGCTTTAGCGTTATGAGAATTCAATTTGACACGAATAATCTTACCAACTCTATCAACATTTTGAATTTTTACAATATCATTTTTCGCGTTGAATTTCTCTGAGAGAAATTGCATAGTGTTTTCCTGAAGCCTGTTAAGCTCCCAGTTGTGATTCTTAATGATAATGTTCACTTTCTTGCCTTCTTTTTCCTGTTCATTCAGTAACTGTTCCATCTTCTTAAGCTTTTTATTAGTTAGTTCCAGTAATTCCAGTGATTTGAGTAGGTAAACAGGGGGGTGCTACTCAGTCGGTAAAACAGATTTGTGGGTTCGTGTCCATGCTAAGTATCGCCCGTCGATATGGAGGGGATCTGTTTTACCGACAGTGGGTGTTGCTGTGGATATGGATGACATGTTTTTACCGACATTTTGAGGTTATGGGCGAGGTTTTTTATCGACTTGGTTGTAGGTGGCGCTGGTGGTGAATTCTGCCGCCATTTTGAATCTATCCACCATTTTCCCGCCATTTTTTTAAATCTATCCGCCATTTTGAATCCGCCATCTCGTGGCTGCTATCCGCCATTTGCTATCCGCCATCTGGTGGCTGCTATCTGAAATCTGCCATTTTGAGTCTGAAATCCGACATTTTGAGTTGTGATTCCGCCATTTTGAATCCGCCATCTGGTGGTTGCTATCTGAGTCTGACTCCGCCATTTTGAGTATGAAATCCGTCATCTGGTGGGTGCTATCTGAGTTTGAAATCTGATTTCCGCCATTTTCCCGCCATTTTGAATTGTGAATTCGACATTTTGTTAAAAAATGCACCTGTGATCTCAGCATCAATAATAGTTGCTTAGATCACAGGTGCATTTCATTGTTTATATTCTGAAAAGATTAATATATTCAAACTGTATGTGTGAGGAGTGCATGCGAGAAGATACGCCATCTGTCGAGGTTTCTGTCTACTTCTAAACAGGTCTGAGCCTGTTCAAGGTCATGTAACTACGCAGTTTTCTTTGTTTTATTTCTAACTGCGTAGCAGATGATGTCATCAAACAGGTTTGAACCTGTTCAAGTTCACGTAACTGTGCAGTAGATGTCTCATTCTATTCTAGAATTTTCTAACTGCGTAGTAGATGACGTCATCAGACAGGCTTGAACCTGTTCAAGGTCACGTAACTGCGTAGTTTTCTTTGTTCTACTTCTAACTGCGCAGTAGATGATGTCATCAAACCGGTTTCTGGGTAGAGGAGTGGGGGTAACTGCGTAGTAGATGAGTCATTCTGTTCTAGAATTTTCTTACTGCGCAGTAGATGATGTCATCAAACCGGTTTTGAGGTAGAGGAGTGGGGGTAACTGCGCAGTATTTTCTACCTATATAAGCAGCTCGCCGAGAGCGTACTTCACAAAAACGAAGTACAAGTCTCCAGTGAAACATCTCTCGTGATTAAAAAGTATTCAGTGTTATATAAAATATAGTGAAGTTCAGTGTTGTGAAGTACGCGAGTATAGTGTGCAAAAACTATTGTGAGCATAAACTGTAGTCTAGTGTGCAAAAACTATTGTGTGCACATAAACTGTAGTCTAGTGTGCATAAACTGTAGTCCAGTGTGTCAAAAACTATCGTGTAAATTCATTGTGTGTAGTATACATAACCTATAAACAGTGACATAACCTTTAAAAGTGTACATAACCTATAAACAGTGTATATAACCTATAAACAGTGTACATAACCTTAAAAAGTGTACATAACCTATAATATTGTGTAAATAGACAGTAGTGGAGTGATTCTCGTTTCAAAATGGCACAACATAACCTTATCGAGGCTCTCAAAAACTTGGTGGATACTATTGCAACCTCATATGCTGATCTTTTGGGAGAGCAGCTTACTGATGAACATCGTCAAAGGTGTTTACGAGTGTGTGAGGAGACCATTGAATACTTCAATACAATATTACTGGATCCTGGAACAACAATTCAAGTGAGAAGAAGTGTTCAAGCTCACATCAACCAACTCAACTGGTTAGCCGATCAGTTCTCTAGACTCGGTAACCAAGTAGTTGGTGGAGATCTCAACCAAGGAGTCAAATGGCAGAACCTGGAGAATGCTTTCGCTGGTATCATCCAGACTGGATGTGTTATCAACCAACGCCACAAAGATCCAACATTATTTCTCCAGGCCTCACGGGACATCGTCATCAAAAAGGTACAGAGTGTCTTGAGAGATCTGGCAGGGTTGAAAGTGAATGTTGAACTCTTTTGCACATTCCGGAAACAAGAAGATGTAGAAGAGCGAAAGTCTTTCATCACCAAAAGCCGTGAGATTCTCCCTGCCACATCTCTTCAGGATTGGTTTAGTCAACATGTCTACGATAAATTACTTCAACGAATTGAAGATTTTGAGCATGAGGGTTCCGGATGGAGTCTGCTTGGACCGAACAGCTTGATGGTGACTATGTCAAGATTCGCACCAACCCAAGTTGGAAACTCCACCTTCGTCAGATTACCGAGGGATATTATCAAGAAGAATGCGGTTACGAACATCCAGAACAATGATGAGTTCTGCTTCCTGTGGTGTGTCAACGCCGCCTTGCATCCATCAGTATTGGTTCCGGAAAGCCCTACAAGATATCATCACTTCAGCGAAAGATTGAACTATGAAGGTATTCAATTTCCAATTAAGCTTAATGACATCCCGAAATTTGAAAAAATGAATGATCTTAGCATTAACGTATATGGTATAGATTCTGAATTCACGGGTAAAAAGTCTGAAAAAAGTAC
>CAJNRD030001118.1:17094671-17144332 GCA_905319865.3 Cotesia congregata
TATATATATATATATATATATATATATATATATATATATATATATATATATATATTATAAAGAATGTTGAAATTTAATTAACCATTGTTTTATAGTCAGATAATATGAAGTTTAAGACGCGCCAGGCATAGGTATATGGTTGAGGGTAGGAGGTATAGTCCAACAGCAGCAGTATACTATTACTATTGTAAAACACCTTTCACTACTCTCCTAAAGGGGGCATCATAAAAGGTAGCTGTGGAGAGGACTGTTTGAACCACTCATATCCCCGCGCTAAGAATATCTAATATCAGATGGCTCTGGTATAAGACGCGCTAAATTCAAACTATCATAATGATGAGTAACTTAAAAAGTTTTAGTATAACTTATGTAATTTTAATTATTAATCTTAAATCAAAAATGTGAAGGATTATAAATAAAAACAATGAATTATTTTATATTAAATTACAAAATTTTATTGATTAAATAATTCCGCTAGTCATTTTTACATCAAGACTAGAATTAATAAATTCAAATTTATTATATTTTCCACCATGATAACGCATGAACAGATAGTTTGAATCTATTAATTCATTCAAACTCTTCATGAAGTTATCATCTTTTAGATGTTGAATAGTTCTAGATGGTAGATAAATTTTAAATTCATCGTTTATATTGACAACAATCCTAGTCCCATACTGAGTTGTAATAGCTTTGATACCGTTAATCTTATATTCTCGATTAAACTCCAAATGAATCATTTTTTTAACAGGAAGAATCCCAGTAAGACAATTAACCTCATTTATCTTGGTAAGATCCATGATTGATAGCTGTAAAAATTTTTTAATTAATTAAAGTGATTAAATGTTTCTTCATTTATTCATAGTTTAATTAGACAGTAAATGAATACTTACAATTAGTAATACTGATAGGCAGAAGATCTATATCACCAATACTTCACTACTGTCTATCGACAACTGGTACTTCACTGGAGACTTGTACTTCGGTTTTGTGAAGTACACTCTCGGCGAACTGCTTATATAGGCAGAAAATACTGCGCAGTTACCCCCACTCCTCTACCTCAAAACCGGTTTGATGACATCATCTACTGCGCAGTAAGAAAATTCTAGAACAGAATGAGTCATCTACTACGCAGTTACCCCCACTCCTCTACCCCGAAACCGGTTTGATGACGTCATCTTCTACGTAGTTAGAAATAAAACAAAGAGAACTGCGCAGTTACACGACCTTGAACAGGTTCAAACCTGTCTGATGACGTCATCTACTACGCAGTTAGGTATAGAACAAATAGAACTACGCAGTTACCGTGACCTTGAACAGGTTCAGACCTGTCAGATGACATCATCTACTACGCAGTTAAAAGTAATGCCAGCTGCCACCAGATGGCGCTGCGTAAAATCCTTCTCGCAAGTAGTTGTCATAACTTCATTTTAAATATATAAAACGTGGATATATCATACCCCAAATGCGTAATCCTGAACTATTGATCTGTAATGGCAAGCCTAAAAGCAGGTTAATAGTTGAGGATGCTTTTTTCTAACCTCAAAATGTTGAATTCAGATTCAAAATGGTGGAAATCAGGCTCAAAATGTCGGATTTCAGACTCAAAATGGCAGACTCAGATAGCAGCCACCAGATGGCGGATAGCAAATGGCGGATAGCAGCCACGAGATGGCGGATTCAAAATGGCGGATAGATTTAAAAAAATGGCGGGAAAATGGCGGATAGATTCAAAATGGCGGCAGAATTCACCACCAGCGCCACCTACAACCAAGTCGATAAAAAACCTCGCCCATAACCTCAAAATGTCGGTAAAAACATGTCATCCATATCCACAGCAACACCCACTGTCGGTAAAACAGATCCCCTCCATATCGACGGACGATACTTAGCATGGACACGAACCCACAAATCTGTTTTACCGATTGAGTAGCACCCCCCTGTTTACCTACTGATTTGGGCATCATCATATTATCCGACGCTTGTGGTTTATCTGATATGTGTTGCTTGAGCTCAGTGATTTCGATCTCTAGCTGGGTTTGTTTAGCTTTAACCTCCATCCATTTTTCATTCCACGAATCTTCAATCTTCTTTATCTCACCTTTAACTTCAGTTATAGCCTCTGCATTACTTGTTTTAACTTCCTCAATTTTATTTTCGAGTCTGGAGACATTTGATGTGGCTTCAGATCTCATTAAAGATATTTGGGTAGACAGGCCATTTAAGACCTTTTCTAGCTCGTCATCCATATTTTCTTGGTAGTTTAAGCCTGTAACAAAAAGAGTATCAGAAGTAAGGTTGTCCACAGAGTTATTGTTATCAGAATTAGACTTAACTGAGTTATCAAGGGTTTTAGAGCTATCTACTCTTTTGAACGGATGAAGGTAAGACTCAGAGTCGGATAAGGATGTATCAAGTTCCTTATTCGCGTCTCTTTTGCGCTCAAGAAAATCCCTGATCTCACTTTCAGAGCCCACACGTTCTCTGGTGAAAGTTAGTGCTTTGATTTTTCTTCCAGGTTTGTTGGCTGCTTGCACGGGGTTGCAGTGGATGTCAGAGGCTTCTGTGATAGCTATTGCTTGCTTTGGAGCTTGATGATCATCTTGTCTCTGATGATCATCGAGAGTTTTCGAGTCAGAAGCTATGTGCCTTGAATCTTGATGGCTAAATGAAAGTCCTGACGCAGGTATTTTTTCTGAAATGACTAATCTTGGCGGATTGCTAGCAATAATTTTCTTAACATCCTCACCAGATACCATTCTAATTCGGTTTCTTAAAGCTTTTCAGAAGGATTGGCACATCCCACACGCACAGGCACTTTATTTCTATCTTTGTAAGTTAATTTAGGCACGTGTTCTAACCTAAAAGTTAAAATCGATTCAAACAATACAAATAGAGCTATAATTGTCGCCTAAATGATATTATTGTTATTTTTTCGTTTAATATAACACTTTTTTTAAATGTTCGCCACTTTTCACAACAGAATTATTGTATTATTTATCAAATTTTGTGTAAATAACGAGAGCGTACAATAACTGCGTGTTTACGTTACGGCACAGGATTCTAACCTCCGACAAATGATAAATAATCTGATTGGTTGAAATAAAATTGATTTTTTTTTGTTTTCTGAACTCGACTGACGCTATGAGCAAAATAAAATTAAAATCAGATGACTAATCAAAAAAGCGCCATTCGGCCATACCCGACATGGATAGGTAGATTTCTCGTTTGAATATTAAAAAAAACACGTTATTAAAAGGCAATAATGTCCTAAAATGTATTTTTTATCATAATTTTGGAAATAACGATATGAGACCGACTACAATAAATAGATATTTAAAGACATCTACCTAAAAAAATAGGATTTGTAACAGATGAAAGTTATTTGATAATAAAAGCTAAAAATTCATTTATTCTAGATTTTTTTTAATTTTCCAAACTACGAAATGAATTGAAAAATGGATCAAAAGGCGACGAATAATAGCTCAAATTAAAGATAATTATGTAAATTTTAACATAAATTTAATAGATTTAAGCTATCTTTTACGACCTAAAAATTATTTGAAAAGAAAGGCCGAAATACGTTCATTGAAACATTTTTGAAAATTTTCAAAGTCACGAAATTAATTAAAAAAATCATTAAAACTAGACAAATGATAGTTTATATTGAAGGTAATTAAATGAAGTTTAAGATAAATCTGATAGATTTTATCTATCTTCTGAATCTGGAAAATTATTTCCATAAAATCTACGAAATTCAAAAGTTTTTGAAAATGAAAAAAATTTTTAAACACCCACAACTCGTAAACTAACCGGCCGATTTGGCTCATCTTCGAACTTGATCTTGGTATCGATCCACAGAATAAGCTCACAAAATTTCATGACGATCAGTTGAAAACTTTGGGCGCAATAGTCTGGACCAGTGACAACAAATGACAATTTAATATATCGGTTTGGTTATTTGAACCACATGTAAAATGCACTGAAGGAGATTACCAGACTTTGTAAATACTCTAACCACTGCTCAATAAAATTGAACTAGATAATTTACTTTTAGCACTTTTTTGCGGCCTACAAGAAGATATACAGTAAATTAAATTTTTTGTTGAAAATTAGTTTTTTACCCTAACCCAGCTGCATTTTAATAATTATTTCTTATAAGTAGGGCCAGGAATCTGGTATTTTTATTAAAAAGAGACAAACGATAAATAATCTGATTGGTTGAAATAAAATTGATTTTTTTTTGTTTTCTGAACTCGACTGAAGCTATGAGCAAAATAAAATTAAAATCAGATGACTAATCAAAAAAAAAAGTTAATGGATAAAAAAGTCAGGTTAACCTAAAAATTTACCGCTGTTTGATCTTTATACCTGGCGGTGGTATAACCTAAACGCCTAAACGTGGAAAAATAAAGAAGTTTTGGTAAAAAAAATCGGATTTGAATTTTTGCAGATAATAGTTTCTTATTAGGCGATTTAGGCGATTCATACGCAACATGTGAGCGATATTTGAGTGGTACCTATGCGGGACTAAATCGACATTTCAGCGATACCTCAGTGACACTCACGCAACACTTGAGCTATACCTATCCGACAATCAAGCGATATTTGAGCGACATTTAAGCGATACTTATATGACACCTGAGCAATACTTGAGCGAAACATAAGCAACATGTGCGTTACTTACGCGACGGATGTGCGAAACGTTAACGACATCTGACGCAAGTGCGACACTTGATCAACATCTAAGTGACAACTACGTGAAGCTCGAGCTACAACTGAGTGACAATTGAGCGATTATTGATAGATACTTTAGCGACACATGTGATAGTTAGGTGACGCCGGAGTTACAATGAAGCGACGAATAAGCGACACTTGGGGGACACCATATCAACACCTAAGCAACACATTAGCGATGGTTGAGTCAATTAAAGGACACCTATGAGAATCATGAGTGAAGCTAACGCGACCTACGTGACACTTGTGCGTCGCCTACGTGGCACATGTCTAACATTGAACGACACTTACGTGACACATCAGTGACACATATGCAACAAGCGCGACATTTGAGCGACACTTATTCGACATTTGAGCGAAACATTTGCGACACTTGAGCGGCACTTGTGGATCATTAATATTATGATGAACATGTGTGTTACTTACGCGACGAATGTGCAACACGTTATTGATACCTATGCGACAATTTATCGACACCTAAGTGACACACGAAGGAAATATCAGCGACACATGAGTGACACGTAATCGACATATTTACAATTCCTGGACGACAATTACGCGATAATGATGCAACAATCAAGCGTCACTTGATCAACACTTAAGAGACAGTGGTTCAACACCGATCCGCCACTCATGGAACACTTTCGCGAGACCTGAGTTTCACCTATGTGACACCTATGTCCCAAATTGACGACACTTCAGCGACTCTGAGGTTGCATCGCTTTTATTGCGGCGAGAAATTTTTTTTTATAAATCGTAACAAAAATGTAAGCATTCACGTATCTGTATGAAAATAAGTCCGAAATAAATTTTCATTTCTTACACAATCTAATTTCTTGACTGAGCCATATCATTATTTTCTTTTGAACTTGTCAGTGCTAAAAAATGATTCTATACTTTTTAGAAGAAAAAATTATTCTCCATTATTACCAGCAAAAACCTCAGCTCTAGAAAAAAAAATAAAATTATATTTTTTGTAAATTTCAATTTTTTGACCAAGATCATTTTGTAATTCTTTTTGGGCATGACTAGACATAAAATACTTTATAATTTTCTGTACAGAATATTTTTTTTCATATTCGCCAGCTAAGAGTTAAGCTTATATAGGTGAGCAGAAAAAAATGACGATGAAAAACCTCATTTTTCAGTAAATTTCAAGTTTTGGATTGACATCATTTTGTAACATTTTTTGGGCTTGTCTAAGTAAAAAAACTTGTCTACTTTTCTGTAACGATTACTTTGTCCTATAATTACTACCTGAGAGTAAAGATTAAATAGGTCAGCAGAAAAAAATCACAATGGAAAACTTAATTTTTTAGTAAATTTCAAGTCTTTTATCCGAAATTAATTTGTGACTTTTTTTAGGCTTGTCTAAGCAAAAAAAAACCTTTTAGATTTCTCTTATAGGAAAAATCTAAACTTGAAAATCTTTTTCCATATTTACCAGCAAAAAATTCAGCCTAACGAAAAAGTATAGATAAAATAACATTGTATTTCTTGTAAATCTCAATTTATGTGACCAAGATCATTTTTTAATTTTTTTTTGGGCATGACTAGACATGAAATACATTTACACTTTTTTGTAAAAAATATTTTTTTCTATAATCGCTAGCTAAGAGTCAAGCTTCAGTCAGTCAACCAAATGGAATGATAATTTAGAACCTCAGTTTCTATGAAAGTTGAAGTTCTTGACCGAGATTATTTTGTAAATTGTTTGGGCTTAATTAAGAAAAAAATCGTCTGATACTTTTTGTAAAGAATATATTACTCTATAATTAACACCTAAGAGTTAAGCTTAAATAGGTCAGTAGAAAAAAATCACAATGAGGAACCTAATTTTTTCATAAATTTCAGATTTTTGACCGAAATTTTTTTGTAGCTTTCTTGGACTTGTCAGAACAAAAAATATTTCTACATTTTCTTATATATGAATAAGTTTTTCCATATTTACCAGCAAAAAGTTGAGACTAATAGAAAAAGTGTAAGAAAATTAAAATTGTGTTTTTTGTACATTTCAATTTTTTTGACCAATATCATTTTGTAATTTTTTCTTGGGCATGATTAGACATAAAATTCTTCTATACTTTTTTGTAGAGAATAATTTTTCCTATCATCGCCAGCTGAGAGTTAAGCTCATATTGGTCAGAAGAAAAAAATCACAATGGAAAACTTAATTTTTGAGTAAATTTCAAATTTTTGACCGAAATTATTTTGTGTTTTTTTGGACTTGACTAGGCAGGAAAATCAATCAATACTTTATGCAGAGAATATTGAATCCTATAATCATTAGCTGTTAATTAAACCCTACCAGGTAAACAGCAAAAATAGTAATACGGAACCTCATTTTTTAGTAGCATCAATTTTTAGTTTGTTTTTCTTTTTGTGTTAAATCTGAGAAGAAAATATCCCGGTACTTTTAGGTTGAGAAAATTTTCTTTTTTATTTCTAATCGAGAGTTAATCATTCGATGGACCAAAGCAAGGAATCTAGAAATAAAAACTCTGGAACTGAAAATAACTCCATCGATGTGTTACTAGCGTAGGATACATTTCATTCAAGCCACTAGCATAGTGATTGAGCCGCCTACTTGTCAATGGTATTTTTTTAGTCCAGGACATGACAGTCAATATTGCCAAGTTAGGAAACTGGGCTCACACTTTGCCTTTACAGACCATGCTACCACTTATTTTTACCTCAGATCAGTTTACCAACACGGAACATGCTTCTCGGTCGCCACCCCTAAACCTTAAACCTTGAGAAACTATTATCTGCAAAAATTCACATCCGATTTTTTTTAGCAAAACTTCTTTATTTTTCCACGTTTGGGCGTTTAGGTTATACCACCGCCAGGTTATAAGATCAAACAGCGGTAAATTTTTAGGTAAACCTGACTTTTTTATCCATTAACTTTTTTTTTTTTGATTAGTCATCTGATTTTAATTTTATTTTGCTCATAGCTGCAGTCGAGTTCAGAAAACAAAAAAAAATCAATTTTATTTCAACCAATCAGATTATTTATCATTTGTCTCTTTTTAATAAAAATACCAGATTCCTGGCCCTATTAATTAATTTGAACTGTCTCAGAGTGAGAGCTATTAATGTTCAATTTTCTCAAGGTGAGAACTAATAATATTCAATTGATAACAGAATGTTAGTCAATTGAGTTTGATGTTTTTCGTTTAGAAATTAGTCAAATGATTTGAAGTTGGAATTTAATTATTGATAAGGTAAATTAAATAAGATCGAAATTGAATGTAAATAATTAATTTAATGTAATTAATTGTTAATATCACGCGTCAATTATGGATTGACTAAAGCCGCGTAGCTGATGCAATCCTTTGTTAACGGTGGCGCGTAATGGCCGCGTGGCGTCACGAAATAAATTTACTTGATTTTATTAATGTTAATTCACTGAACTATTGAATTGATTTAAATAGATTGAGAATTTAAAGTATAATTGAAGCTAATATAATTATTTATATTTAATGAATAATTTAAATATTTGAATAAATGTGAGATGCAAGTAAGAAATATCAGAATCGATTAGCACAGAGTAGTCGTACTAGTACAAAGCTCCAAGCACAACTATCGCTGCAGACCACGCGAGCCAGCTTCTCTATCGCTAACCAAGGCGCGCATGAGCGACGGCCATAGCGTGATACGATTATTCCCGAGTTTTAACGATTGAGTCCGAAGGCGTAATTCTTCTCATAAGTAATTGACTAGATCTTTTTTCTAGCGGTTAAACACAAATCAATATTAGTCGGTCAAACCCAGTTATTATTGATTAAGGCTAAAATAATCAGGTTTTTTTATGCCCTAAAATTTTTTAATGGTCCTTTAAAATGACCGGGTATCTCCTAAGTCATTCTCTCTCACTCTCAATTTTTATTAAACATATTATGACATTGTATGACCGTTATAATTTGATAAAAGTAAGTCAAAACTAAGTGCAATTGATATAGACCCAAAAAATCAGATTTCAGTATGCCTTAAAATTTTTTTATGGCCCTCAAAAATTGCAGGGCACCTCCTTTGCATCCTCCGACCTTCTTAATAATTATAGAACCTATTTTGACCTTGCATAACCTTGAAAAACATAAAAAAGTAGGTCAAACCCAAGTACAATTGATTTAGGCCCAGAAAATAATGTTATTTCATGCCCTCAAATAATTTTATGGCCCTCAAAAACTACAGGGCACCTCCTGTGTCATCTTCTTCCCCTCTCAATATTTATAGTACATAATTTGACGTTGCATAACCATAAAAAACAAAAAAGTATGTCAAACCCAAGTACAATTGATTTAAGCCTACAAAATCAGGTTTTTTTATGCCCTAAAATTTTTTTTTGGACTTAAAAAATTACAGGGTACCTCGTGTGTCATCTTCCGCTTCTCTCAATATGTATAGAACGTATTTTGACCTTGCATAACCTTGAAAAACATAAAAAAGTAGGTCGAACCGTAGTACAATTGATTTAAGCCTAAAAAATCAGGTTTTTTCATGCCATAAAATTTTTATTTTGGTCTTATAAAATTACAGGGTACCTCCTGAGATATCGTCCGTCAATCTAAATTCTTGATTTACGTATTCTGAGCTTGTATGACGTCGACAAATCAATAAAAGTAGGTCAAACCCAAGTATTATCGATTGAGACTCAAAAAATCAGGTTTTTATATTCCCCAAGATTTTTTTATGGTCCTTAAAATATGCATAGTATCTCCTGAGTCGTTCTCTCGCCCTCTCGATTATTATTGAACCTATTTCGACCTTGTATGAACTTGAAAAATTAATAAAAGTAGGTCAAAACTAAGTACAATTGATTAAGGCCCAAAAAATCATGTTTCTTTATGCCCTCAAATTTTTTTATAATCCTAAAAAATCACGGCGTAACTCTTAAGACATCTTCCGTCCCTCTCAATATTTATTAAGCCTATTTTGACCGTGTACGAACTTGAAAAATTAATAAAAGTATATCAAAACTGAAATCAATTGATATCGGCCCTAAAAGTCCGATTTCTTTAAGACTCGAAATTTTTTTTGGCCTTTAAAAATTACAGGGCACCTCCTGTATCATTCTTCGCTCCTCTCAATATTTTTAGAACCTGTTTTGACCTTGCATAACCTTGAAAAACATCAAAAAGTAGGTCAAACCCAAGTAAAATTGATCATCTTAATGTGAATTTATATGATTTAAGCCCAAATAATCAGGTTTTTTCCTGTCTTAAAATTATTTATTCGTTTTATAAAATTATAAAACACCTTCTGAGTTATCCACCGTCCCTTTCAATGTTTGATAAACCTTTTCCGAGCTTGTAAGACCTAGACAAATCAATATTAGTAGGTCAAACCAACTCATTATCGATTAAGGCTAAAATAATCAGGTTGTTTCATGCCCTAAAAATTTTTAATGGTCCATTAAAATCACAGGGTATTTCCTAAGTCATTCTCTCTCCCTCTCAATTTTTATTGAACCTATTCTGACCTTGTATGACCTTGATAATACAATAAAAGTATGTCAAAACTAAATACAATCGATATAGGCCCAAAAAATCAGATTTCATTATGCCTCAAAATTTTTTTATTGCCCTTAAAAATTACAGGGCACCGCCTGTGTCATCCTCCGCCCCTCTCAATATTTATAGAACCAATTTTGACCTTGCATAACCATGAAAAACATAAAAAAGTAGGTCAAACCCAAGTACAATTGATTTACGCCCATAAAATCAGGATTTTTCATGCTCTAAAATTTTTTTTTGGTCTTATAAAATTACAGGGTTCTTTCGGCGTCATCTTCTGCCCCTCTCAATATTTAAGAACCTATTTTGACCTTGCATAACCTTGAAAAACATAAAAAAAGTAGTACAATGCTCTAAAATTTTTTTTTGGTCTTATAAAATTACAGGGTTCTTTCGGCGTCATCTTCTGCCCCTCTCAATATTTAAGAACCTATTTTGACCTTGCATAACCTTGAAAAACATAAAAAAAGTAGTACAAACCCAAGTGAAATTGATTTAGGCCCAAAAAATCAAGTTTTTTCCTGTCTTAAAATTATTTATTCGTCATAAAATTACAGGGTACCTCCTGAGTTATCCACTGTCCCTTTGAATGTTCGATAAACCTATTTCGAGCTTGTAAGACCTTGACAAATCAATATTAGTAGGTCAAACCCACTTAATATAGATTAAGGCTGAAATAATCAGGTTTTATTATGCCCTAAAATTTTCTAATGGTCATTTAAAATGACAGGGTCTCTCCTAAGTCATTCTCTCTCCCTCTCAATTCTTATTGAACCTATTCTGACATTGTATGACCGTGATTAATTAATAAAAGTATGTCAAAACTAAGTACAATTGATATAGACCCAAAAAATCAGTTTTCAGTATGCCTTGTAATTTTTTTATGGCCCTCAAAAATTACAGGGCACCTCCGTTGCATCCTCCGACACTCTTAATTTTTAAAGAACCTATTTTGACCTTGCATAACCTTAAAAACATAAAAAAGTAGGTCAACCCCAAGTACAATTGATTTAGACCCAGAAAATTAGGTTTTTTCATGCCCTAAAATAATTTTATGGCCCTTAAAAACTACAGGGCATCTTCTGTGTCATCTTCCTCCTCTCTTATGTTTATAGAACCTATTTTGACCTTGCATAACCTTGAAAAACCTAAAAAAGAAGGTCGAACCGAAGTACAATTGATTTAAGCCCAAAAAATCAGGTTTTTTCATGCCCTAAAATTTTTATTTCTGTCTTATAAAATAACAGGGTACCCCCTGAGTTATCGTCCATCAATTTAAATTCTTGATTTACCTATTCTGAGCTTGAATGACATTGACAAATCAATAAAAGTAGGTCAAATCCAACTATTATCGATTGAGACTCAAAAAATCAGGTTTCTTGATGCCTTAAAATGTTTTTATGGCCCTCAAAAATTACAGGGAACTATCTGTGTCTTTCTCCGCCCCTCTCAATATATATGGAACATATTTTAACCATGAGTGACCATGAAAAATTAATAAAAGTAGGTCAAAACTAAGTACATTTTATATAGGCCCAAAAAATCAGATTTCTTTATGCCTCAAAATTTTTTTATGGCTCTTAAAAATTACAGGGCATCTTCTCTGTCATCTTCCGCCCCTCTTAATATTTATAGAACCTATTTTGACCTTGTGTAACCTTGAAAAGCACAAAAAAATTCGGTCAAACCCAAGTAAAATTGACTTAGGCCCAAAGAATCAGGTTTTTTATGCCCTAAAATTCTTTTATGGCTCTTAAAAAATATAGGGCACCTCCTGTGTCAACTTCCGCCCTTCTAAATATATATAGAACCTATTTTAACCTTGCATAACTTTGAAAAACATATAAAAGTAGGTCAAACCTAAGTACACTTAATTTAGGCCCAAAAAATCAGGTCTTTTCATGCCCTAAAATCCTTTTATGACCCACGAAAACTAAAGAGCACCTCGTGTGTCACATTCCGCCCCTCTTAAAATTTATAGAACTTATTTTGACCTTGCATAACCTTGAAAAACCTAAAAAAGTAGTTCAAACTCAAGTACAATTGATGAAGGCCCAAAAAATCAAGTCTTTTCATGCCCTAAAATCCTTTTATGGCCGTCAAAAACTAAAGGGCACCTCGTGTATCATCTTTCGCCCCTCTCAATATTTATAGAACTTATTTTAACCTTGCATAACCTTGAAAAACATAAAAATGTACGTCAATTCCAAGTACAATTGATTTAGCCCTAAAAAATCAGGTCTTCTCTTGCCCTAAAATTTTTTTCTGGTCTTATACAATTACAGGATACCTCCTGAGTTATCGTCCGTCAATCTGAATTCTCGATAAACCGATTCTGAGCTTGTATGACCTTGACAAATCAATAAAAGTAGGTCAAACCCAAGTATTATCGATTGAGACTCCAAATATCAGGTTTTTATATGCCCTAAGATTTTTTTATGGTCCTCAAAATATACACAGTATCTTCTGACTCATTCTTTCTCCCTTTCAATTATTATTGTACCTATTTTGACCTTGTCTGATCTCGGAAAATTAATAAAATTAGGTCAAAACTAAGTACTATTGATTGAGGCCAAAAAAATCTGGTTTTTTCATGCCCTTAAATTAATTTTTGATCTTCTAAAATTACAGGGTACTTCCTGAGTTATCCTCCGTTCCTTTGAATGTTAGATAAACCCATTCTGACCGTATATGTCCTTGGAAAATTTATCAAAGTAGGTGAAACGCAACTTTTATGGATTAAGGCCAAAAAAATCAGGTTTCTTTGTGCCCTCGAATTTTTTATAGTCCTTAAAAATCACAGCGTACCTCTTAAGACAACCTCCGTCCCTCTCAATATTTATTGAACCTATTTTGACCGTGTACGACCTTGAAAAATAAATAAAAGTATATCAAAACTAATATATCGGCCCTAATAATCCGATTTCTTCATGACTCGAAATTTTATTATGGCTTTTAAAAATTACAGGGTAGCTCCTGTGTCATCCTTCGTCCCTTTTAATATTTCTAGAACCTATTTTGACCTAGCATAACCTTAAAAAACATAAAAAAGTAGGTCAAACCCGAGTACAATTGATTTAGGCCCAAAAAATTAGATTTTTTCATGCTCTTAAATTTTTTTTTGTTTTATAAAATTACAGGGTACCTCCTGAGTTATCCTCTTTTAATCTGAATTTTTAATAAACCTATTCTGAGCTTGTATGACCTTGACAAATCAATAAAAGTAAGTAAAACCCAAGTATTATCGATTGAGACTCAAGAAATCAGGTTTTCATATGCCCTAAGACTGTTTTATGGTCCTTAAAATATAAACATTATCTCTTGAGTCATTCTCTCTTCCTCTTAATTTTTATTAAACCAATATTGACGTTCTATGACCTTGAAAAATTAATAAAAGTAGCTCAAGACTAAGTACAATTTATAGAGGCCAAAAAAATAAGATTTCTTTATGCCTCAAAATTTTTTTATGGCCCACAAAAATTACAGGGCACCTTCTGTGTCATCCTTCGCACCTCTCAATATTTATGGGACCTATTTTGACCTTGTATGACCTTGAGAAATTAATAAAATTACGTCAAAACTAAGTTTCATAGATTGAGGCCCAAACAATCAAGTTTCTTTTTGGCAAAAATTTTTTTTCATGGACCTTTAATATTACAGGGTACCTCCTGAGTTATCTTCCGTTCCTTTAGATGTTGATAAACCTATTCTGACCTTGTATGACCTTGGAAAATTAATCAAAGTAGGTCAAACCCTAAGTTTTATGGATTAAGGCCAAACAAATCAGGTTTCTTTATGCCCACAAATTTTCTTATAGTCCTTGAAAATCACGGCGTACCTCAAAAGACATCCTCTGTCCCTTTCCAAATTTATTATTCCTATTTTGACCTTGCATGACCTTGAAATATCAAGAAAAGTATGTCAAACCGAAGGATAATGGATTTAGGCCCAAAAAATCAGGTTTCCGTATGCCCTAAAATTTGTTTATGGTCCTTGAAAATAAAATTGTGTCACAGTGCTTACACGCTGTGGCATTTCCCGCCGGGCTTGAGCACACTGGTGTCGGAGGCTCCGCCAGATGGCGGCACCTCCTGGGCGAATAAATTAAAGTTGTTAGAAAATACGATTTAGTTTTAAGTTTATATTATATTTGATATTTTATTTCAGCCCAAAACGCAATCAAGGTGATCGCCGGCGACTAAAAGTGTCAAAGAGACAAATTTGATCATTCAGTTTAAATGATTAATTTATTTAATTAAATCAATTTAAAAGTTTACGGGGCTCAAGTGAGCAGCCAACGGGCCTGAGGGCGCCCGAGGTCCCCAGTTCGGAGCATACGAGCCTGAAGCTCAGTTCAAATTTATGTTTAAAACTCACGTTTGGTCTATTTGTTGAATGATTATTTAAACAACGGTTATGATTGTTATTAAATCAGTATTTCACGTGGGTATCGGCTCGATTCATGTCTCGGGGGAGAATTATTTGTCACACGGTGGAATTGAACTTTTCAAAAAAAACACTGGCATTGACCGAGGTGACGGAAGGCCCCTCGAGAGGGCAGGTCAGTTGTTGTAGCTGGCAGCATGCTGCCGGTGAGGATAGCAGGGAGTCACAGGCGTGAAATAGGAAGGAACGCATCAGTGTGTTCAAGCCGCAATACCAAAAAGTCACTTTTATAATTGCTATTTATTCAATACATTAATTGTTTATCAGTTTTTGTTTAATCCGCCGAGGATATTTCGACGAGGCAATTTGACAACTCTCGGTAAGTCTTTGGCATTATTCCACCGCGGTGATTGTTGAGATTCTCCTAGGCGGGATCCAGCGCCGGTTTCCCACGTGAGGCCGCCATCTTGACCACGTGGCTAGCACGTAGTAAGTTAATTGTGCCAAATTTTTAGACAATAAAGTCGAGAAAAAATATGATCAAACGTGAGTTGATTCATTAAATAAGATTAAATAAGGGCCTCTCGGGGGAAATTTCACGGCGATCGATCACCTGATCGCGTCCTGTGCCTCGGGTCAATAATTTATTGCGTAATTAATAAATTATGATTTTGACCCTGCGATATTTTTATAATTGTTCTTTTACGGAAATTATTATTATTATTATTTGTGCTTTGCGATTGAATTTTTGGAAGTCAGTTAACGCAATGTGCGATTAACGTTATTTTTGTTATAATTATTACTAATTTTTGGAAACAGTGAGATTAACGACATTGAATGTCGAATATTGAAAATTGATTGATAATTGATGAGACGAATATTATTTTGTATTATTTGTGAATGTTATTTTGCATTATTCACGAATGGCATTTTTGCATTGGTTACAAGTATTATTTTGCGTTGTTTAAAGCTATTATTGATAAATATTGATTACCACCGCTGGTATTTTTGTGAGCTAATCATATTTAATATTATTTAGATCTGAATATTGTAAGAATTATTTTTGCGATTATTATTATGCTCAAACACAAATACGACATATTTGAGATTGACAAAAAAAATTAATTAGTGATTAAGATATTCAAAAAGAATTTAATTTGTATACAAAAATAGAAATACGTCGGCTTGCGACGATCTCAACAATTTTAACCTCTAAGGCCGTACTTAAAATAAATCTAAATATGGAAATTTATTTAATTAATTGATTTGTTAACTTTTCGAGTTACTTCCTTTCTGCTAACTCTTGATCTCTTGTACTTTTCCTACAATTCCTTTTTCCTGATTTATAATTAATTATTTAATATTTCTATTTTTCATTCTTTTATGATATCAACTGTGGTCATTTCGTGGTTCATTTCCCATTCACGTTATCTCGAAATCGTTAATTGATCGTCCGGCACGGCCCCTGGCATTTTATCAATTTTGGTAATTTTTGGATGAAATTACCTGGCGTCCTTTTCGTGCACTAACCCAGACTGAGAAGTTTCAGGTTCATTTTATTATTATTCGTCTAAAAAGGGCGAGCGTAAAATACTCTACCCGGCCGGTATCTCCGCCTCCGGTGAAAATTTATTAAATTTGGGGAAAAGTATTGTTACAATTGTACCTCCTAAGTCATCCATTGCCCCTCTTAATTTTTATTAAACCTATTTTGACTTTGTAAGACCTTGAAAAATTAATAATAGCAAGTCATACCCAAGTTCAATTGATTTAGGCCCAAAAAATCAGGTTTTTTAATGCCTTAAAATTTTTTAATGGTCCTTAACAATTACAGTGTATCTCCTTAGATATCCAATGTTGCTCTTTATTTTCATTGAACGTATTTTGACCATGTACGTCCTTGAACAATTAATAAAAGTATGTCAAAACTAAGTACAATTGATATATGTCCAAAAAATCAGGTTTCTTTATTCCTCAAAATTATTATTTTGGTCTTATAAAATTACAGGGTACCTTCTGAGTTATCCTCTTTTAATCTGAATATTTGATAAACCTATTCTGAGCTTGTATGACCTTGACAAATCAATAAAAGTAAGTAAAACCCAGGTAATATCGATTTAGACTCAAAAACTCAGGTTTTTATATGCCCCAAGATTTTTTTATGGTCCTTAAAATATACACAATATTTCCTGAGTCATTCTCTCTCCCTCTCAATTTTAATTGAACCTATTTGGACCTTGAATGAACTTGAAAATTTAATAAAAGTAGGTCAAATCTAAGTATAATTGAATGAAGCTCAAAAAATCAGGTTTCTTGATTCCTTAAAATTTTTTTATGGCAATCAAAAATTACAGGAAACCTTCTTTGTCTTTCTCCGCCACTCTTAATATACATGTAACCTATTTTAACCATGGATTACATTGAAAAATTAATAAAAATAAGTCGAAACTAAGTACATTTGATATAGGCCAAAAAAATCAGATTTCTTTATGCCTTAAAATTTTTTTATGGCCCTTAAAAATTACAGAGCACCTCCTGTATTATCCTCCGCCCCTCTTAATATTTATACAGTAGAACCTCGATAACTCAAACCTCGATAAGTTCAAAACCTCTGTAACTTGAAAATTTGTTTGATTCCCTTCCCTTCACAGCTTAAAACCTCTATTACTTAAAGTACAAAACCTCGATAACTCAAACAATTATTTTGAGCATTGCCCTCGATAACTTAAAATAATATTTTGGTGACCTCCATATTTTAAAGTAATATCATTGACTCATCGTACTAAGTATGTATGCAAACCAAAGGTTTCGCCAAAAGCTTAATTGATTTTCACTTTAGTCTTTCACTTAATTGCTTAACGTATAGTTGTAAACAAGAAAATGAAACGTAAATTGAATACTTTAACATATGCTGATAAGTCGAGAGCGATTGAAGTTGTGAAAAGTGGTTCAAAAAGGAAAGATGTTGCTACTCAATTTGGAATCCACGAGAGTTCGTTGTCACTTATTATAAAAAAGAAAGGAGAGTTGTTGAAAAAACAAGAGTTTCGTGTTGGACTCCAGTGTAAGAGACGTAGAATAGCTGAATTTCCTGACTTAGAACAATGTTTGTTCACTTGGTTTAAGCAATGTCGCGATAAAAATATCAGTATAAGTGGGCCAATACTGAAAGAAAAAGCTGAAGAGTTCGCGAAATAGTTAAATATTAACCAATTTAAAGCTAGCAACGGTTGGTTAGAAAATTTCAAGAAACGTCATGAATTGACATTCAAAAAAGTCTGTGGTGAAAGTGCTAGTGTGAGTGGCGAGGTTTGTAGAGAATGGAAGAGCAAACTGGAATGTTTAGTTGAGGGATACAATCGTGATGATATTTTTAATGCAGATGAACTTGCGCTTTTTTACAAATGTCTCCCTGATAAGACATTAACATTTAAAAATGAAAAATGTCATGGCGGTAAGCACAGTAAAGAAAGACTGACAATTTTGCTGTGCGTGAATTCTTCTGGTACAGAAAAACTGAAGCCATTGATGATTGGCAAATCAATGAAACCTCGTTGCTTTGCAGGGTTTAAATCACTCCCTCTTCAATATGAAGCTAATAAAAAAGCGTATATGACTGCAGATTTATTTAAAAAGTGGCTTCTTAACATAGACAAACAAATGATTGCTGCTAAACTAAAAATTCTCCTCTTTGTAGACAATTGTGACGCCCACGGTGATATACCTCCATTAAAAGCAGTTAAAATTCTATTCTTACCACCGAATACAACATCTTAACTGCAACCACTCGATCAAGGGATAATAAAAAATTTTAAAACGTTTTATCGCAAAGAAGTTGTAAAGAAAATGATTTCTGATATGGAGCAAAAAAATAGTTCTTCAATCGATATTTTACAAGCAATGAGAATGGCAGATAAGGCTTCGAGATATGTTACCCCTAGTACAGTGAGGAATTGCTTTAAATCCTGTGGTTTCCATTAATCATCGGAGGAAACTGTTGAAGATGATGAAGATGATCGATGATCATATCGTTTGGAATAACTACACGAGTGAGTTCCAGCTTGTGGAATCTCAAATAAGTTTCGACGATTACATTACATGTGATGATGAAGTTGCTACCGCAGGGACATTGACGGAGCAAGAAATAATTGACGCAGTTATAAACACTGACGAAGTTGAGGATGAAGCTTTGGATGAAAATTTTCTTAATAATGTAACCCCAGATCCACCAATCTCAATCGGTAGCGCTAGGAAAGCTGTTAACAATTTACGGGCATTCATTGAGGGTTGCGAAGACATTAATGACGAAATTTTCTATTCTTTACATAACATTGAAAGAGTAATTGATGTAGAAAATCGAAAATGTATGAAAGAAAAGAAAATTACTGACTTTTTCTTGAAGAATTGAATTTACGTAAAGCAAGATATTAACAAATAAAAATCTATCATTTCTATTGAATTATATGTATCTTTTTCACACTCAAGTTTCCAATCAATAAACCTCGTTTAGTTAAATATTTTACTTTAATAACCTCTCTAACTTTAACTCTCGATAAGTAAAAAACTCGATAACTCAAATTTTTTTACGTTTCCCTTGAATTTTAACTTATCGAGGTTCTACTGTACCATTATAACGGTTATAAAGCATTTCATACAAAGCTAGTCGCTTTTTTTAGCTTAACTTGTTCAATTTGTTTCAAATATTAATAGTTTAAAAGGCTGATAAAAAACGTATCTATGATTTTTTTTAATTCTTTTGACTATGCTTTTTTGACAAATGAATATTTTTCAGGAGCTTAACATCGTATGAGAGATTCATTTTTGAGCACGTAGAGCTTGAAACGTCGTGATCAGCAAATTTTGTATCGCTTTTTGTTAGACATTAGAGGGAAGTTGCAGGGATTGCCTGTTCGATCTCCCGGTGAAGTAATTATTTTTTTCTTAATCTTGTGTTTTGACTTATTTGGACTATTAATATTTTAAGCTTCATCTCTGTGAAAATGCTTAATTTATTTAAATGCTATTCTGATCGGATTCTAGTAGTTTACGAAAATTTCTTGGGATTCAATAATTAGATTTTAAAAATGAAGTATAATCTATAAATATATTCATAGCAAACATGCAGCTTTAACTTACGATGATAAGTTAGAAAAAATCATTGGATTAAAGGTGCTAAAAGGGTGTTGTATTTAGTTTTCATGTATTCGATATTTGAAAAAATAGTGAATTCTCAGAAAATAAAAATAATAATTTTTTGAATACACGATAAATTGAAAAAATAATTATGATAAAATTTTATTTAATTTTCCAATGTTTCTTAATCATTTAAATATTATAAATAAAAAAATTTTACTATAAGTCCTTTAAATAAAAAAAAGGCAAAAGTTCAGATAAATAAAAATTCAAAAACAAAAATTTTGAGAAAAAAGAAAAATCGAGAATATCTGTAAATTTTAAACTAACTTGTAAATATTCAACAGAAAACGTTAAGTTAAAATAAGAAAAATTTACATCTCAGAAACGAATGTTAATAAATTTTCAAAAAATTCATAGACGTGTTTTTTATCAGTCTTTAAGAAGTCAAGTTGAAAAGTGGTGAGTGAATTTGGTGTGAAATGTCTTACTTACTAAGTGTAGTACTTTATTTTGCATTGCTACAGCTTAATGTACGATTTTATAGGTTTGAAGAGCCAAAAAGGCGTTTATGTATAATTTTTTTTTTCAATCAACTTAAAAATGTTTATAATATGGAAAAATATCGAAAAAATGAGGAAAACGGTTGACCCAGAAGGCCATTCCTGCAACTTCCCACCAATTCTATACCTAAACGCTTGAAATTTCACTAATAACGTTTTAGAGCTCTTCGAGCTCAAAAATACAATTTGTGTGTTATTTTGAGCTCTCCGAGCTAAAAAAATAGCTTTTGTATGCTCTTCGAGCTCAAAAGTTTGATATAGATTTGATTAAACATAATTTTTTGAATTTTCAAATCGCAATAACTTTTCAGTGAATGAACCGATTTTCATGTGGTTTGAGGCATTTAACGCAGTTTCTTAAGCTTCATGAAAAATTTTTGAGTTCATGTTGATCGAGCGCAAAACTTCGGAGTAATTCCAAAAAAAACACTTTTTTCGGTTTTCTTTCGTCAACGATAACTCACGAACGAATCAACCGATTTTGACCGGACTGGCGGCGATCGACGTGGTTTTTTGATGTTAAGAGCTGATTTGGTTTTATAATTGATTGGTAAAGCTGTTCAAAAGTTATTCCAAAAAAAAACCACTTTTGAAAAAATTTTTTTTTGCAGTTTTTTTGCGATTTCTCAGAATCTACCGGTCGGAATCTTTTCAAAGTATATACAAAATCTAAGTTTGGTCAAGCCCTTTCGAATGGCACCAACTACGATCGAATCGGTCATGCCGTTCAAAAGTTATAAGAGGTTTGCATACATCCACACACACACACACACACACACACACACACACACACACACACACACACACACACACACACACACACACACACACACTACTTGTAACAGTACATCTAAAGAAAGTGATAGTGAAAACGATTCCTTCAATATGAATTATAATTACCCACAATGGCGAGATTTACCGACTAACACAGATGAGCTGAAAGTGTTGGCCGAGTGGATTATGTTTAAATCATCGAATATATCAGTATTAGAAGTTCTTAATATGGTTACTGCTATTGTAGTTCGCTTTAATTTGAGTGACGAAACTCAACAAGCAATTTTGAAACTGTTGAAAATTCTTGCGGGTCCAGAATTTCAGGCATTAGATTTATCTAAGTATATGATAAATAAATTATTTCATCCACCACCTAATGCTGTGTTGTTTGTATATTATTGCACGTCGTGTAGTGTACCATTAATGGATCCGTTGACAAAATATGAAATGCAGAAAATCAAAAAGAAAAAGTGCAAAAAATGTAAAAAAAGTTACAAAATATCTGCTAGTGACAAAAACTTTTTTGTTTCATTAAATTTGGAATATCAATTGGAAACAATATTAAAAAATGAATCAGTAAGAAATCTTATTGATGATGAATTAAAAAAACAAAAAGAAAAATGTGGCAATGAAATTAACGACATTAGCGATAGTAGCAGGTATTTAGCAGATGAGGATTTATCAAGAAAAAATCCAAACGAAATTTTTTTAACATTAAATGTAAATGCAGATGGAGCACCACTCTTTAAAAGCAGCCGCAATAGCTTTTGGCCCATCCAATGTATTATTAACGAAATTCCAAGTTATTTCAGACATAAAATAGTTTTGCTTGCTGCTCTCTGGTATACCTCCTGTGAGCCAAAACCATCATTTATGAATTTATACTTAAATATATTTTTGAAACAAATCACTAACTTGATGAAAAACGGTATTAACATTGAAACTGACGATGGTAATGTCAAACACTATTTCGTTAAGATTTTTGCTTTTCCTGTAGATTCTGTTGCTAGACCTATACTACAGAATCGTCAGCAATTCAATGCTATTCATGGCTGTAGCTGGTGTTATCAGCAATCAATATACAAGGAGGGTTCTATGAGATATACTTTTATCAACAACACTCCAGAAGAACGAACACATCAAAAATACTTACGAGATGTAGAACAGCAAAAAAAAAAATCTAAACAACTTCCCAAAAATAAAAAGGATAAAACTTGTGTTGTTAAAGGTGTCAAAGGAATGTCAGTATTATCTAATTTGCCTGGTTTTGATTGGGTTGGGGTTTTCCTCTAGACTACATGCATGGTGTACTGTTAGGAGTAAGTAAGCAGCTATGGAGGTTTTGGAAAACTAAGTACTTAACAGTAAATGACAAGAAACTGATCGATAATCGTTTACTGAATATAAAACCACCTACTGAAATTCATCGAGTTCCACGAACGATAAAGAATCAATAGGCTTGGAAAGCCACGGAATGGCGATCATGGTTGCTGTTCTACAGTGTCCCTGTATTAACAAATATATTACATGACGAACTGTTGGAATCCTATAAACTTTTAGTGAAAAGCATTAACCAATTACTGTCGAAGAAGTTGACCGATGAAATATTATTGGCTTGCGAGATAGATATTTTGTACTTTTTATGCGACTGTCAAAGAATTTACGGTGATTCTTTCATGACGTTTAATGTTCATAGCTTAAGGCACGTAGTCGAAAGTGTTCGAAAAAACGGGCCACTGTCCAACAATTCAGCGTTTACATTCGAAAGTCATATCTACAATTTAAAAAAAAATGTAACTAGTCCGAAAAGCGTTATGAATCAAATTTGTAATCGATCATTGCGGAATAATATGTTCAAATCTAAACTTTGCACAGTTCCAGACAGTACGAGCTGGCAGTTCTGTGAGGGCATAATAAATAAACGAAAAGAAGTTACAACTCATTTCACGAGGACAGCTGATGGTGCGGTACTAATAAAAGATAAAAAAATAAATCCCGAGCATAGGGAAGAAGATGAGTTCGATCGCTGCATTTTCAAAGGTACAGTTTATCACGGTCAAAAATATACGAGAAGTAAGAAGGCTGATAATACGGTAGTTTATTTGGAAGATAATCAAATAGCAAGAATTCACCACTTCTACATACATCAAGATTTAGCATTTATCGTAGCAAATATTGCGATTCTAGCACCTTTAAATGGATTAACACACATTATGGAAGTAATAAAATGGAAAGAAGAATTCGATATAATACCAATAAACAAATTGACATGTAAAACTGTATATATAAACATAAAACCAACAGAATCGAATCGTGGCGGTGTCGATAATAATTATGTATGTCTGCAACCTAATATCTTCGAAGTTCAATAATTATAAAATGTTATATAGTGCTGAATTAATAAAGACTTGAATTGGAAAGGATGCTTCAATATTGAAATTTTCTAAATCCTCTTCCATTCTTTTGAATTCTCAACGAAAACGAAATTACAATATTATTTAAGAGTTACAAAGGATGAATTCGTATTAAAATTTTTAAAAATTCTTTTTCATCCTTTTAAATTCTCCGGTAAAACGAATTTACAATATTATTTTAGAATTCAAAAGAATTAGTTAGTTTTAAAAATTTCGAAATTCTATCCTATTCTTTTAAATTCTCCGCAAAAACGAATTTACAATATTATTTAAGAATTCCAAAGAATTAGTTAGTATTAAACATTTCGAAATTCTATCCTATTCTTTTAAATTCTCCGATAAAACGAAATTACAATATTACTTAAGAATTCAAAATAATTAGTTAGTATTAAAAATTTCGAAATTCTATCCTATTCTTTTAAATTCTCCGGTAAAACGAATTTACAATATTATTTAAGAATTCGAAAGAATCAGTTAGAATTAAACATTTCTAAATTCTCCTCTATTCTTTTTAATTCTCCGGGAGAACGAAATTACAAAATTATTTTAGCATTAAAAAAAATTAGTTAATATTAAACATTTCTAAATTCTCCTTGATTCTTTAAAATTCTCCGGGATAACGAAATTACAAGATTATTTAAGAATTCAAAAGAATTAGTTAGAATTAAGCATTTCCAAATTCTTCTTTATTCTTTTAAATTCTCTGGGAGAACGAAGTACAATATTATTTTAGCATTAAAAAGAATAAGTTAGTATTAAAAATTTCGAAATTCTACTTGATTCTTTAAAATTCTCCGGGATAACGAATTTACAATATTATTTAAAAATTCAAAAGAATTAGTTAGTATTAAACATTTCGAAATTCTATCCTATTCTTTTAAATTCTCCGGTAAAACGAAATTACAATATTATTTTAGTATGAAGAAGAATTACTTAGTATTAAATGTTTTGAATTCTCCTTAATTCTTTTAAATCTTCCGAGAGAACGAAAATTACAATATTATTTTAGGATTGAAAAGTATAAGTTAGTATTGAACTTTTTTGAATTCTTTTTTATTCTTTCGAATTCTTTGCGGGAACAGAAATTGCTTCATTATTTTAGAATTAAAAAGCATAAATTAGTATTAGAAATATTGAATCCTATTCAATCTTTTTTAATCCTAAAATGATAAAAATTACTTCGCCGGATAAAGGAGAATTAAAAAGAATTCAGTTTTAGTTAGATCTTAATTCTCCGGAGAATTAAGAGTATTGAAGAGTATTAAATAGGTTTAAAAATGTGTGGTTTTTCAATCCTTTTTAATTCTCTTTTTTAAAACATTAAGAAAAAGCTCGGTTTGTTTTTCTATTAGGTGCTGTTATAGCACACGGCGCGGTAAACCAAGCTTTTAAATAGAATATTATCATAAATAAACAAAGTTCTCGTAATCCATCTATTTCCGATTTAGTAAGATGAAATTCATTTCTGAATAAAAAAATTTTTAAACTATATATTGCTTTAGCCATCCACCTTGCATGATGGACCGCTCCAGGATGCTTAAATGTAATATTTGTGGTAGTAGTACCCAAAAAATATTAATGATAATTCCAGAAATTCACGGTAATCGTCTCGACAATGATCCATATACAAAAAAGTTAAGTCAAAATGAAATTGATTATATCGCAATTTCAAAGTTGAGAAGACTAATTATTATTAACTGATGTGAGGTAAAAGTTGTAAAATATTTTACAAACGCAATTTTAATCGTTAAAGATGATTGAAAGTATAACAGTCATGTGAAACTGATTTTCAATATTTTTAATCACGACGGCAAGTTAATTAATCAGAGTAAAATTGATAATTATACTGAACTTTATACATTTTTCTCTTCCATTTTAACATCAGTTAATAATTCTTCAGCGCTGGATTAAAAAATTTTATTTCTATTTGATTATTAACGAATTTCAAAATCTCATCTTTGATTGGTGTTATTACTTCCAAAACTTTTTTGTCACAAATACCAGCCGTAAAGTTTGATTGGTCAATTTCATCCCACTTTTTTTTAAATCTCTGATAAATTGGAACGTTTGGGCCAGACGAAGCAGGCCAGTATACTTCAAATGCACTTCGAAGAACAATTTCAAAAATATGGTGTCGGCATGGCAAGTACAACAGTTTTCTACTAAGAGCCTTTTCTACTAATACACACGCACCATTTCTGATTCCTGAAAAAATAAAATGAGAATTGCTAGTGAAGTATCGATTTCTTAGAGTAGTACGGAGAAATCATTTCAATTTGAAAAAAAAAATAACTCATAACTTGAAAATTAATGGTTAATACTAAAAATCTGATTCGATTTAGCATTTAAACATTACGGTAATCAACCATGTTATATTTTTTTTATTAATAAGTTATTAACCCGTATTTGACGCCGTAGTATCAGAACACAATGCTTTGATGTTGTCAGTATTAATATCCCATTGTTTTACTGTTTTAATAATAGCTGAAGCTTGGTTTTGTTCAGTCCCAGATTCTAGGAATCTAGACCAGACTTTAGGAATTCCTAACAGTTGAAATTTACCTGATGATGATAAAATAATCGGAAGCCGGTCAACTTGTTCTGTATCTGTAATATCTGATAACAGTTTTCCATCAAAATGTAGTACATAATTGTCAGTTTCCAGATTAGTCTTCAGATTTAACGCCGCTTCTTTCCGTAATTTTTCCCTTGCTCGGTGAATAGTCACATGACTTAAGTTTACGCTTGCATAATCAATATTCAAGCTAGATAATAAAGCAGCAATAATGTAAGTCGCCATCCTACTAGTCATGTTAGCTCTATCCAAAGCCGCAGCAAGTTCTGGTGTCATTATATCAATTTTTGGAACTTATTGTTTTGGCATTTCATCTTCATAATCAGAGATTATACGAGAAGTATTACTTTCCAAAGATTTCTGGGATAATTTAGATGTATGACTTGATATTTCATGATTAGCAACATCATCAGTCTCAACTACACAATAATAGTTAACATTGTCATTATCAAACTCTCCGACATTATTATTACTATCATTACCATTATTATTATAGTTGTAATCATTGCTATTAATGTTCTCTTCATTATTATTATCACTATTATTGTTATTATTATCATAATTGCTGATATCAACATCCATGTCTTCGACATCTTCTAAAATTGGTTGAGAATTATATGAAATAAAACCACGTCGACTGGAAGATTTTTGTCCCAAATAAAATAATCTTTTTTCTTTGTCCAGTATATTTAAAACATCCGAATGAGCTACATCAAATAGTTTATTTAATTCATCCTGAAAAACGGATTTCTTTTTTTTTTGAGACTTTGACTTTTTCATTTTACGGGTTTTTTGTAAATTCTTCCATCGATTGTGATTTGAGGTTAGTTTCAAAAAAGCAGATCTTTTCTCTCTTGTCGGGATTTGTGCCGTACACCAAATTTCAAAAACTTTGTCGATAGTGATTGATATACTTTCTTTAACTGAAAAATTTTTCGTATCAAGATAATAAAATAAAAGCGACATAACCTCTTCCAGCGAGGGTAATTTTTTTCCAACTAATTCACTTAACACATCACCAATCAAGTACACTGTTTTCACCATTATGGTCACAAAATTTATAACTAATATATTTCAACTAATTAAATTAAAAATATAACGGATTGAAAAAACAGTCAGTATCAATGACCAAAGACAATGACGAGAAGATATAGTAAAGCGTTGAGAGCAAAGCAACTAAATGAAGTTAGTACCGAACAACCAGGCTTACCAATACAGAGCTTATTAGCTACAACACTCAAATTAAATGAGTATAATACTCTATACCGACAGAGCTAAATAAAGCTCTGTTGATATTTTTCAAATAAAAAACATTTGATCACGTTTTATAGTAGATTTAATTGATTTAACGTATTTATAGAATTTTCATATTATTTTGAATAATATGCAATGATGAGTGTTTGGTGAGTTTGTGTAATAAGGAACTTTACATTTTCCTCTGACAAAAATTTATAAATTTTATAAAATATAAAATAAATTTGTTATAAGAAAGACCAAAAAATCATTTATGTGACATTTTTAACGTTTATATTTATATTTTAGTGCATTTCGTGAGTTAAGTATTGAATTAATTAGTAAAAAAAAAAGTTTACAGTCTCAGGTTAACGGAATTAAAGTAATTTTACATAAAAAATAATAAAAATATAGCATATTTTTTTTGTAGTTTTATTGGAAAATATTTGAAATTTTTTATTAGTGTTATCTTTGACCGCGGATATCTTTGAAGCCGTTAATCTGAGGAACTATGGTCTTCAGACGTTTTTTGTAGAGCGTAAAATTTTCTACAAATATCATTCTTCAGATTGTTGTTACGATGAACCGTTCCAAGGTAATAAAAATTAAAAAATTAAAAAAAAATTTTCCCGTATTATTTAAATGGAAAATAAAGAAATGGATACAGGCAAATCTTACTATTGATATTAAGAGCTCACATGGGCGCCAACATTTTTGTTTTTAGGTATACTATCAATTTTTAGACACCAAAAGAAAAAAAAATTCGTCTTTTTTTGAAACACCCTAATCATTATACCTTACATTCTTATACCTATTATCATCATTATATCAAACAATTTTTTTATATATATATAATTTTTATGTAACTATAATAATTATACTTTGAATAATAACTGAAAGGAAAATTGAGCTAACATCACTCATAAAAATTTTTTTTTTGGGAAATCATAAATATTTTTCTTGTAAAACTATTATTATTTTTATATCCATACACATCTAATAAATATTAATAAGTAAGTAAGAGGACATTGAGTCATCTGACGGCAATTACAATAGAGCTGCTAAGTCCGGCAAAGCAGCTTACCAACGCCCGCTCGATCGCGACAGCCTCTCGGTAAGCCACGCCCACCCGACTAATAGCCGTGCTGCCTTTTTACATCTAACGCAACTGACACACGTACTTACATGTACCCGTTAACCGTACTATATGCAATACAACTTGGTTATAAGTCATATTTCTCTCTCTCTCTCTTTCACTTATACGAAATATTTGATATATAGATATAATTGTCATGGGAGCAAGTAGATCATCCGATGTAACTTATAACCAGGTCGCACTGTAAATTCTTATTACTATTACAATTTTCTTTCTCTTTCTCTCCTCTTATTTCTCATCTTTTCTTAACTTATTTCCTAATTAGTTATTTATCTCTGAAAATTTTCTTCCTTTTTTTTTCCTCTCTTCAAAAAGAAAAATTCTTTTTAAAAATTTTTTTTTCTCTCCTCTTCTTTAGCTTAAGGCTATAACTTACTCTATCTTTATTTTATTACTTATACTATTATTACAACTACCTTATTCACTAGGGTAAAGGAGAGAGAGTATAGGAAATTTATATAGAAAAACCACCGAATTCAGATCTAATTCTAATTTTTTTTTAAACAAAAAAAATTTAAATAAAGTATGTATAAGAAAAAAAAGAAATTATTTTATAAATTTTTGTTGTGTTTGGACGACTCAGCATCCACTTCGTCACGCTAGCCGTCTGATGACATCCGACGCGGCTAATCTGTAACAAAAAAAATATATATACAATAAATAAACATATGAAATTTTAACCTCTTGATAAGAGATGAGGTGCTCGGAATGTTTCCGAAAGAAAATAGACCAGAGAAAAATTTTTTTTTCCAAAAGAAAAAATTTAAGATTGGTTTACGACTTACCCTACGCTGCGTTGACGAGGTGGTTGAGGATCGCTTCCATGAGGGCGATCGTCAGCTGCCCCAAATCCGAAATGTACGATGGGCACACCAGCTCCTCAAGGGCCCCAGGTGCCCTGGCATCCTCGGAGAGGAAGAACGCGAAAACCTCAGCCAACTCCGTAGGTAGGACGTCGAACAACACCAACCAACGGGCAACCAAGGTTAGTGCCCTGCTGGACTTTATAGGGCGCACTAATTTCCCCAGCATCCAGATGCATTCTTTCAAGTCCTGCAAAAGAAAATTTCTTTTAATAAATTGTTTTTTTTGATTTGCTTAGAAAAAAAAAAAAAATTTTTTTTTAATTTTTTTTTATAAAAATTATTACTTACTCTCTCTCCATAGGTGGCAATGGCCATCTGGTACCAGGTACCGTAGCCCTCAAAGTTATGTGGAACGGGGTACATAGTTTTAACTTTACTCACTCACTACTGAGAGAATACTGACACTCGATGTGGCTCCCCGACACCGAGAGGCGAGAGAGATTAGTCATCCGTCAGCATACAATACTGCACCAGATATATACAAATTCAAATTTAAATATTGGTGCCAGATGACTCCTCCTGTTACTCTTTTTATTATATTAAGATATATTAAGTTAAACGAAAAAATTGTAAGTGGCTTCCGCTTATAGGGAAGGTGGCTATAGGAAAACCGATAAGCTATACTAGCTGCTCGCTTTTCCGGGGGAATGTTATGTCCACCCGCATTTTTTTTTCTTTTCTCTTTCTTTAAATTTAAATCGTCCGCGCAGATGAAAGACTTCTCCATGCGCGAAAGCCACAATAAAATAGAAGCTACGCAACTGCTGGTTGACTAGCGGGGACTTCTGCAAACTCAGCAGCGCGAGGTTTTAAAAAGGCGATCAAAAGCCAACGCCATGTCTTAGTTAGTTAATTTGACTTCCGCGTTTAATTTGACGGACCCGTGCCTTGTATAAGTCCCTTATCTTAATTTGCGCTGCACTAAAGACGAGTTCAGACATGGTTTAACCGGCAGGCCACGTATTAATTATAAGTATTAATTATAATCATAGAGAGCCGTAATCTCAAAGTTCTAATTTGCTCTGCACTTAGGCGAGAATACGACCAATAAGTAAATTTTAGAAAACCAGATTCTCAAAGTTCTAATTTGCTCCGCACTTAAGCGAGAATCCGGTCAGTAAATAATTAAAATCTCTTAAAAGCTAAATTTGCGTACTTTACCCTACGGGGGACTGGAGGACGTTAGCTCAAACAAATAAAATTCAAATAAATAAATTACGTTTAATAAAATTTGTGAAAGTGTAAAAGTATTAGTGTTTATAAAAATAAATATCAAAAGAAGTGAAATTTTTGTTCGAGTTAGTTCATTTCATAAAATACGGAGCCCTTAGAGTAAGCAGCCCAAATCCATCCAATTCCATCCACTGCAAGGACCAACCAGAGGGCCCATTCAAGGAAAAGGCGCTAACAGCAGCCCCGGAATCACGGATCCGGTAATAATAAATAATCCTGCAAGTAGTAAGTACATCTATACTCAATAAAAATCCGTGCTCAGTCTCAAACGAAGGCGTGGTAAATTTGTACATCGAAAACGTCCCACAAAAATAATTAAAACAACGGAATTAAAAACTCCGTTGCCTATTCTTCAAACTGTTTGTCCAAACCTCCACCGTTTACGCTACCGCTCTAAAAACGCCCGTGGACATAACAGGACTATGTATACTGGGATAATCCAAATGAACTAGTTGACTGTTTGCGGTTGCTGATGGCGTCTCAAGCTGCTGGGAATCCAAGTCACACGAATGAAATCATGTCAATTATTGAAGAGCTTAGGGAGGCTGGAGTTATATATTAAAAGCTTCTAGAAAATTATTTCATTCACAAGTTGGCTGTCAAAGCGTTCACAGCTATGAGCATCGATATATTTGGACGTCCACTGGGCAATGACAAGTTAGGTCAACGAGGACCAGCTGGTAGAGGTTCCAACGTAACTTCTAATGGAAACTATAACATTGAGAATAAAAGACTGTGCAATCTCGGTAATCCTTCAAATGAACACGATGCTGCGACAGTACAATTTGTACTGAGACAGATGTCTGAACTGAATAAAAGTATAGACAGTGAACAGAAAGAGATTATTTCACATTCACACTCTGAAATAGTAACACTGACAGCTACTGTGATAAATTTGCAGACGACTATTGAGGACGTTAAAGCAGTAGTCTCCACTCACCAGAATAATATAAAATATCTCATTGAGAAACTCAATGGTCGATAAAAAGGCAGTGACAGCTAAAGAGCTTCACAAACCCGCTCGCAGGAACTATAAACGTCGTCATGTTGACATCCGAGGTCTCGATGAGACTTGGCAAGCTGACTTGGTTGAGATGATTCCTTATGCAACAGTTAATAAAGGATACAAGTATCTGCTTACAATAATAGATATATTTTCAAAGTATGCCTGGGCAGTTCCAATTAAATCAAAAAGTGGTGTTGATGTTACTAGTGCTATGAAATCTGTACTCAAACAAGGTCGTGTACCTAAAAATCTCCATGTTGATCAGGGTAAAGAGTTCTACAACAAGGAATTCAAAGATCTGATAAAGCAGCACAAGATAAATCTTTACTCAACATTCAGCAATCTCAAAGCATCTATCTGTGAGCGTTTTAATAGAACACTTAAGAATAAAATGTGGCGAGAACTTACAGCTCGTGGTAGCTACAAGTGGACTGATATACTGGAGGACTTGGTGAATACTTACAATAACACCAAACTCAGTACCATCAAAATGAAACCTGCTGATGTTACCGCTGCTCAGGAGAAACAACTGCTTCTAAAAATCTATCAACTAGTTAAACCAGCATCAGAGAAGAAAAATAAATTTAAAGTTGGTGACAAAGTTCGAATCAGCAAGTACAAAAATGTATTTGAAAAAGGTTATACACCAAACTGGACGACTGAGATTTTCACCATCAAGACTGTTCAGAATACAAGTCCAACAACATTCAAGCTTGTCGACTACCAGGATCAACCAATACAAGGCGGATTTTATGAAGAAGAACTCAGCAAAGTCAAATATCCAGATGTATACTTAGTTGAAAAAATTATTAAGAAAAGTGGAAATAAATACTATGTTAAATGGCTAGGTTTTGATACTAAACATAATAGTTGGATTAATAAAAATGATATATAATAAATATTTATTAATAATAAAAACTTAAATCTATATATTTACAACCTTAAATCTAATTATGTACAATCTTAAGTCTAATTATTTTTTTTTTTTACTTTTTTACAATTTTAAATCTAATTATTTACAATCTGAAGTCTAATTTTTTTTTTTTTTTTTTACTTTTTACAATTTTAAATCTAATTATTTACAATCTTAACTCTAAGTATTTACAATTATTTACATTTTTCTCCTTTTAGCTGGTGGCTCTACATCTGCTTTCTGGAAGCCCCATGGAAGAGTGTCTGTAGAGTCCTCCAGCAGTTGACGTTTATCGTCATCCCAGCTCAGTGCAAGTTTATTTTGTTTGATAGTTTTTACAACGTGTTTATCACTTCTTATTAAAAATTGCTCTTTACAAATATTTACATGATCTAATAAGCAATTCTTGAAGTCATCAAACGTGATCGTTCGCAACGTTGATCCCTTGACTCCCTTGGCTCTCTTCTTCACCTCACTTTTTTCGTGCAGCTTGAAAGCGTACAGCTTTGCTCTGAGGCCGATAAACTCTGACACAATTTTGCCATTGTTTTCGTCCTTCATGAGCCCAAGAACCTTCTTATTCTTTTGAGGCATGCCATACTCGTTGTTGATGGGATAGTCAGAAGTATCAAACTTGTGTATATCACGTTTGATGACTTGAAAAATATCAGGTAGCTTGAAGTGATAAATGAGGCTGTCTGTGTCGGTATAGAGCAGCTTTGCAGCGTCATTGTCGAAGTTCTCTTTGACATATTTGTAATGAAAATCATATACAAAGATCTTTGACAAGTCCAGAATACTGAAACCGACATAAATCGGTTTATTGAAGATAACATTCAATTTATTCAGCTCAACTATTACTAGATTTTCCCCGAAAATCGTGAAGCTATTAAAGTTTGATTTTGAAATCAAAATTTTTGCACCATATTGGCCGAGCCACTTTGTCACCAGCTTGACATCCTTGTGTTTACGTACATTCTCCATGGTTTTACCAAACACTGCGTTGTTCATGAGCTTGAAAAAGTTTTTTTCAAACTCATTGGTGGCATTTTTACGACACTCGTTGTTCTTGTCGATGTAAGGTTTGAGCCACGGTGATTCATTTTTGGATACAGTGTTGTAGCTAGCTTACGAGTCTTGCAGCCTGGTGGAATAAAGTGTTCTGGACACAATGGCATGTCTTTATGGAGTTCATGTAGATCTTCAGGATACTCCAAGTCAACCTCAAGTACGTATCCGATGGATTCATCAGAGTTGAATATTGATGAAATATTCTCCTCAGTGATCATTTCCTCCCATTCGAAGGAGCCTTGAGGAAGAGACATGCTCATTGCAGCTCCGTAGAGGTTGTTTACATCCAGATACATGATGTAGGACTCGTCTTCTTCAGGATTGAAGTCTTCACCCATGTAACGGTTGTTGGCCTTGGCATATCGATTGGTGCATTGAGATACTCCACCACGGAGACCTTTCTCAAAAAACAGTATCGTTTCGGGGTCTAGTAATAGCTCAAGTTGTACCCCTGTATGTTTGAGCATAGCAGAAAAAGCAAGTCCTGGAGCCGTATAATAATGAAGAGCGTCTAACTCATATGTATTATAACAACTTGCACGAAAATTTTCAAAAATATCTGCCAATAATAAGACATCTGTTTTCAGATAGAGATCAGAGTATTCACCGAGAGTTAGTACATTGAATTTACTCCATACTGTTTGGGCAAACGAGTAGTCTTCGTCACTGATGTGCTTGTCATTCAGTCGAGAGTAAAAAGCTTGTTTGTCTGGTAGTTCAGTCTCGTCTAATTTTTCTAAACTGTCTATGTATTCATAAGGAAAGATTCCTTTGCTTGTTACAAGTTTAAGTTGTTCCGGGTCAGAATAAAACTGTCGTGTAATTTTCATGTCATCGTCAGTCAAGTAAAATGAAAGTTTGTCAACACTCGATGCCATGAATCTAAATGAGTCGATGAATCTAAGGTGAATGTTAGTACCGTCTACAGTTTTAGTAAATGCAATGTACTTTACTTTATTAATAGGTAATATTTCTACTGAACCATTGAAAACTGTTGCTACAGACTCTAAGATAAAGTGGCAGTCATAGCCAGATAAATTATGAAAAACTATTGGAATAATATGACTTTGTTGATAATTTAAATTACGGGAGTTATGAGCAGCTCCTCTAAATTTCCCGGTGAAGTGACAGTGATCTCTTACCTTCTTATCATTGACAGATTTAAATGGTTTATTGCAGGTATAACAATTCACTGCTTCATTAAATGACTTTTGTTCTTCATCAGTCAACTTTGGTAGAGGTTTTGGATTTCTTAAATAATCACTGACTTGGTGGCTTATAAATTCAAGTTCTTGTACAAACCACTTAATACAATCTTCTGAACGATTTAAATTGAACTTGGACAGTGAATTGTCATAACTACAATGTAAATAATAAGCTATACTGTGAGGTGTATGCTTTTGAATATCTTCTGTTTCCTCCTCCAGGACGCTTTCAAGATCTGCGTATACAACAAACGGTACTGGATCTTTGTATTTGTGATCTCTGAATGATAACGTTTTGTTTTTTTCCGTTGGTAGAGTCATTCTGACTTTGTTGTACTGAAAACAATCAGACTGATGTCTGTGGAATGATGCTTCATGTCTGAAATGACAGAGACAACGATCACAGAAAAATAACTTGTAGTGTCCCTTTTTAACAGTACTTCCTACTAATCGTGAAAGATTTCTTATCCATGCAAAATGAAAAACAGGCTTATGATTTTCATTACTATCATTATTGTTTAATGTCAAGCTTGTTTCAATCATGAGTAAATGAATTGGATCTTTCTCACACTCAAGTACAGAGGGACAATGATACTACGATCTTCTTCATTTTCTTTTGGCTCTATACCGTAGACATTCATCCTCAAATCATTCATTTTTTCGAATGATGGTATGTCCTTTAATTCTATTGGGAATTTTATTCCTGTATGATCCAATACTGAGTTGGGATATGGATAAGATGATGGTAAATTTCTATTTGATTTGACTGGATATAAAGCTGCTACGACACACCAAAGAAAGCAGTAGTGATCCTCATTAATTATGTTGACCACACCTTTTGTTTTCCAAATATCATCAGGAACTGTGACAAACGTTGAAATTCCCACTTGTAGTGGTGTAAATCTTGAAATATTAACAGACAGGTTGAGAGTTTCTGACAAACTCCAGCCTGACTGATTTTCCTGAAGCTCGTTAACTTTTCTCAACGTTTGATTCACTACGCTTTCTTGGTACCATTCATGCAATTCTGTTCCAGCTAAAATTGTAGAGCTCTTACTTTGGAATGATTTGGTCTCTACAACAACAGCATCATTCTTATTGCATTCAAATCGACAAAGCAGCAGGGTGTTGACTTTCAGCCTCCCATGCTGCTGCATGGCTTCTTGAACTTTCTCAATAACCAAGTCTTCAGCATCGTTCAAGAAGGTCTTCAAGTCAGCGTGACGGAGATTAATGACACAGCCTGTCTTGATTCTACCCTGAAATGCACTCTCCATGTCCTGCCATTTGATGGTGGCAGCAGCTCGATTTCCAAGATCACCACCAACAACTCTATGGCTCAATCCTAAGAATTTTTCTCCATAGGTGTTTAGGAGAGCAATGTTTGACTGCAGAGATTATCGGAGATGGACGTTTGATGTTGGATCGAGTAGAATGGTGCTGTAGTATTGAGCATTGTCTTCACAGATATCAAACCACCTCAAACTTGTAGCTTGAGGAACTTGATCAAGCTGGTTGAGTTCTTCAAAAGCTGTGATGACTGATGAAACCAAGTTGGTGATGGCTGTCTTCAAATCCATTTTGACTTGAAGAGTTCCTTTACAAAGTCTCCTTAAAAAAGAACTGTGAAGCGCTGAGTAGAGAGATTCGTTCTTGTAGCACTTGATCGTAGCACTTGGTCGTAGATTCCGTTCTTTTAGCACTTGGTTATAGATTCTGTTCTTGTAGAGGTTCTTCACTGTATAAGATTCACTTCAATAATGAAAATGCTCGCGAAGATATCCGCTTTTATATGCTCGCGATTGCGTCAGCCTTTCTTCAACCCCCACCACGAATCATCTATTTCATCATCTTCTCTGACGTGGCGTCATAACCTAAATCTTGAGACTAGCCATCGCGTCTGTTTGTTGTATCCTTTCTGACGCTGCGTCATAACCTCCATCTTGAGCCTAGCCATCGCGTCTATTTGTTGCATCATCTTTCTAGCGTCATTACCCCTTTCTCACTGTGAACCGTTTCTCCCACTACTCACCAACAACCAATCGCGGCTTTCCACGGCTGATATTATATAAACATCGCGAGTTCCCAGCAGTTCAGTTCTAACTCTCTTTTCAACTTGGAAGCATCATGGAAATTATACTTGACGTTCAAGGATTTCAAGGTGAAACTTTCATAGTCAAGGAGTTGGCTTGGATCACCATTGACCAGGAGATTGAAGAAATATCAAGTACAGTCTTCAAGCCACCTTACCCTTGGGACTTTCAATCGTTACACTACCAGCGACTTAACAAAGCCATCATCGCTGCTTGTCATAAAATTTCTTGGACTCAAGGACAAGCTGCTTACGATAAACTCAACCAAGTTGTAGAAAAAGCAGTGGCTAACAAGCAGTTTATATACGTCAAGGGCTTGGAGAAAAAACGCTGACTACAGGATATTGTCAAGTCAAAGATAATTATTGACTTGGAGAATTTGGACTGTCTACCGCTGAAAAAACGCCAAGATTACACTTGTCATTTCTGCAGCAATCATGCGCAGCATGCTTACTTGTACTGGTGTGCTTTAGAAAATGTTAAAAAATTAAAGGAATGGTTTGTTAAAAATTACTGTGGAAGTCCATCGCTTGAAAAATCACTGAAATTATTCTGCAAGTTGAATATTGAAGTCATGAGACCTCAAGATATTGCCATGCTACCTAAATATTTTATTATTGGATGTGCTGCTGACAAAATCAACAGTATCTGGTTAAAACTACCAGCAGCTTTTCAGGAGGACAAGGACATCATGAAGTATAGACGCTGTAATAAACATTATAGGACAACAACTATTGAATACGATGATTTTTTTAATGATATTCCTCTAGTAATTAACTGTGAATTTTGTAGAAAACAATAAAGCAAAATTATTTTTAATCAATTAAATAAATCTAAATATTTCTTTTAAAATAAATTAGTGATAGTTTAATTTTAAATTTTTTTTTTTAAATAAATTAATAATAATAGTTTAAGTTTAAATACTTTTTAAATAAATTAGTAGTAGTCTAAATTAAATTTTTTTTTAGTTTAAATATTCTTTAAAATTTTTCAAATTTTAATTATAAATTTTTTTTTAATAAATTAATATTTTAAATTTGAGTTGATAATAATTAATAGTACAGTTCTATTTACCATCATAGTTCAATTACCATCAAAGTCCAGTTACCAACATGGACAAATTCTAAGGTTTGTTAGAGGGCGTCTCGAATCGACTTTGTTATGTCCGCCCTGTATATTTATTAAATTTATTTTTTTATGGCATGTAAGCCTAAAGTCCTCACGTACAAATTCATTATAATAGTTAATATAATGCGCGAGAACCGCAGTTGAAACCATCGGACAGATTAACTGATGGGGATTCTTGCCGCATCAGCAGCAAGAGTCTTTAAAAACGCCTGCACAAGGCGTCTCCTGGTTCTCCTTTCAGTTAATTTTTGTTGCATTTAGTTGCACTTAACTGAGTTGATCCGCCACAGATATATCTATTCGACCGCCTAAATCTTTGGTGCATTTAGCTCCGGTTTGACATAGCGTTATCTTAGATTTTATTATAACACTTTAAGTAAAATAGCCATGATTTACCGTCTAATCTTTAGTGTATTCAGCGGTTAAATCAGAATTATCGATAATCAATAATAATTCAATAAAATTCATTCACGGAAATTTGTTTCTAGCGCCAAAGCTTTAGTGCGTTCGGTTCGTTAGGATCAAAGATAAATATTATTTTTGGTGAGTTGCGCGCCGTTTCCTCAAGGAAACAAATTGGACGTTAACCGTTATTATAAATTAAATTTTGTTCATAAGTGAAAATAATCAAAGTTGTTATGTGTACTGCTGTTGATATTTTTTAATAAAACGTGACAAATAAGTACACTTATAGTTTATACATATTCGAGTCATTATTAAGAATCGAGACAATCCTACCCGTAAAATTAAGTTCGATTCCCGATCTGAAGCGCCAACAGCTGCCCAGGGAGGTAGGATCAGAAAGTTCGTTAACAGTAAGTATAAACTCTATTATCTATATTTGAATTCGCTAAGCGATTAAACCCAATTTGTACACTCAATCTCTTCTGAGGCGTGGTTTTTCAGTCCGGAAACTTCCCACAATCAAAATCTATAAAATTTGTATTCTTTACATTGTTAGTCCATCCTCCCCGTTTTACGCTACCGCATTCTAAAAAAAAAAACTCTCGGACATAACAACTTATTTATTGACATGTGATTTTTTTGTTGCGGGAGATTTTAAAATTTATTTATAAAATATAGTTTATTAATTAGAAAAATTAATAATTAAAATTTTTTAAATTTTTATAAATAAACTATAATAATAAGAGTATTTAAAAAAAAAAAAATTTTATATTAATGAAAAAATTGATGTAATTTTTTAAATTATAATTTTCACCCCTCGGTTTTTTCAACATAAAATTAATAATAAAATTATTCCTAAGCAATGTCATCTCATTTTGAGGATTGATATTTATTATTTAATAAATTATTAATAATTCTTGATAATTATTTAAAAAATTTATTGCCAACTGCCATATTTTTTGGTCAACACAACCAGACGCGGACCGGCGACAGCACGCCGGCTTGTTTACAAGAACCACCATATTGCTGTCTCAGTCACTAGCATGAGACTTTTGTATTCTCCGTCTCTACCCGAAGCTTGGGTGTTGCGGGTGTCGTAGCTTTTCCGTTTTTTCGGAAAAAGCGTTACAGTTTTTAGAAGCACAAAAGATCACAACCATGATAAGAGCTTGGTCACGTTAGGGTCAGGTGTTTTTTGTTTCGCAACGTATTAAAACGTAAGTATTTATTCTTAATTTATTTATTCATAATTAATTTATTTAATTATTTTAACTCAATTAACATCTTAAATTAAATTCAATTAACATGTTGAATAATATAATAATAAAAGTTAAATAAAAAAAAAATAGTTAAGGTTAAATAAAAGTGAATTAATAAAAATAAATCATACTAAGTTAAAATAAATAATAATAATAAAAGTTAAGAAAAAATCATAAAAGTTAAATAAAAAAAAAATAGTTAAGGTTAAATAAAAGTAAATTAATAATAAAATAAATCATACTAAGTTAAAATAACAAAAAAAAAAATTCAATAAAAGAAAATAATAAACATTAAAATAAATAATGATAAAAGTTAAGTAAAAAAGAAAAAAAAATAAACATTAAAATAAATAATAATAAAAGTTAAGTAAAAAATAAAGTTAAAATAATTTAACAATGGTTAAAATTAAATAAATTGTAACAAATTAAAATAATAATGGTTAAATAAGAAAAAAATAATAGAAAGAATAAAGTGATCATTTAACTTAGAGAATAAAAAAAAATGAATTAGGAAATTAAGTGTAAAAAGAATATACTGTGGTAAGCTGATTTTAAAAATTTTCTTTTTTTTTTCAGTAACAATGGTTACCTGGGATGATGCCAACAGAATCGATCGCTACATGGATTATGATGTTTTTATTCCCCGTGTATGATTGTGAATTTTTAATTTGAATCTAATTAATTTAATTGATTATATACGTCAACAATTAACCAACGCTATCAGAAATGATCAAGAACTTGGTGGATATCCGCACATTTGCCTTGGGAATTATCGCACGATTCTGACGTTGCAAAATCATACGGAATCATGGTGGTTCAGACTATCAGATGTAGAAGGGGATAACTCAATGGTAGGTAATTACTATTTTGTATTAGAAAATTACGCACCACGTATTTTTCTACTTATAAATGACATTGAGTTCGAGTCCGATGTAAATTCTGAACCATCGCAACCATCACAAACACCACCACCATCAACAATGACGCAGCATTTGATTGATAGATTATCATCAATTACGATAAGCGTATCATTGAATATGACAAATGTGATATCAAGACGCATTATGTCAAGTTTACATCAACAACAACAACAACAACAACAACAACAACATCAACAACAACATCAACACCAGCAACAACAACTGCACCAGCAACAACAACTGCACCAGCAGCTTGGCCGTCGTCGACGAGGACGACTGCTGCGACGCTCATCACCACCACCATCACCATCATCATCATCATCAACCATCCAGGGAGAATTCACCCCTCACCGCCATCGTCCTTATCATCGTCGTCGTCGTCCTCGTAGGTCTCATGATGATGATACTCAAGCGGGAAACGAACCGCCTCGTCGACGATTGAGGTTTAGGTCACCACCACCACCACCATCTTCACCTCAACCTACATCATCTTCACTTCAAACTACATCATCTTCATCATCATCATTTCAACCACAACCAGGGACATCTACTGGCTTACCGGGCTTAAACTTAACGCATTTGCAATTGTATGTTGATAGTGATGATGATGATGATGATGATGATTCATCACTTCAAGCATCATCCATCAGTCGTCATAATGATGAAGATGGTTATAAAAATTTAAAACTCGGCTTCAATTGTGGCGACATATTGCAAGCCAAACTTGGTAGAGACCGTTTTCAACTGACTAATCTTGTAGATTTCACCCTCTTCCAACTCGTAGATCTTCTTCGTGGGCAGATATCCTGGTGTAAGATTGATTTTGTTGAGCTCAACCAATTCCATTTTCAGGTTAAATATGATTCTTTTAATATTCAAATCACAGAATTTTTTCACTGGTAAGCATGAAGTGCACAGGCTAACAAATCCAAACTGAATGATCATCTCACGATCGCGAGCTGATTTTATATCGTTAATCTCCACCACCACCATAAAGATGAAAAAGTGGGGGTAAATTGCGAACAAAGGGTTTCATCAGAAAAAAAATTTCATCAGAAAATGAAGTCACTAACAAGTTAGGACTTGTTTACAAAAAAGCTGACGAAATAGCGGGACAAAATGGCGGTAAGATCGTGGGAGATGACAGTGAAAGTAATCGCGGAAAATGGCGGCTACTAGGCAGACTAAAAGGGGATGACGTAGTCAAAATGGCGGTCACCACGTGGTGGATCAAAAGGGGGTGGGAAAATAGTGGAAATTCAAAATAGTGGCCATCAAATCGCGGATCCAAAGGGCGGAAAAATGGCGGAAATAAAAATTTAAACAGTTGATAAAAAGGTGGCGGGAAAATGGCGGAAATTAAAATTCAAATAGTCGATAAAAAAAGGGTTGAAAATATGGTCAACTGATAAAAAAGGGGTGAAAATATGGCTGATAATTTAGCATGGACACAAACCACCCTGTCGGTAAGTATATTCCTACCTTACCTATGTCCAGAACGCTCCCAGCTCCTCTACTCATATCTTCAGTTGCGGCCTTCCTGCACTGTAAATAATAATGGTCTCCACCAACAAGGATATCGTCTAAATCTTTACTGGTTACGTGTGACAATTTATTTGGTAACGCTGCAATCGCATAGGTTGCAATTGCGGTACATTGCAACCCTGCTTGCTGGTGACTGAATAATTGTGAACTGCCTTGATGGTAATGAGCCGATTGGTATAAATATACCTCACTCATCGAAGTGTTGCTCTGATTACATTGTTGCGGAGTTGGTATCTCGATTTCCTTCTGAAAAATGATTAAAATAGTTATATAACCAATTTACACAGCTAAATAACTTGGAAGAACATATGTCTATCCACTCATAAAGAAATTCTGACAAATCCACGCTGCGTGAATGTAAAATCTATTATATTCACACGGCGTGAATTCATCAGGATTTTTTTTACAAATTAATAGATACTTATAACTTGAAATGTTCGCAATTTTTACAAATCGAAAATCTTCATGTTTCTGTGGATAATTTTTGTTTCAAAGAATGGAAAAAATATAGATTAATTGTAGATACTACCTTTAATTTTATTGAATAATATTTATTTTGTTAGAACTCATCTACTAACATTTACAGAAATTTAATAATCGTTCTGAAGTCATATTTAACTCAGTTAAACTTAGCTCCGAGGGTTCAGCGCGTAATCATTTTTTATCTATTAAGATTATGAGATTACTTAATCTAAGCTTTTTGTTTGTAGAATATTCAGGTCAGCCTGCAAAAAATGGCCACTTATTGCGATTTTTCATTGTATAGCCCTTTGAAATTTTACAAAAACTATTGAAAAGTAGTCGAGACAAATTGCAAATGAAATGTAGAGAAAAGATCAACGATCAAAATGAGCTAAACCCGAACGAAGTCTGTACGACCAACAGCAGCGAACCCCGTTTTTTTTACATTAAAAATGAATTTCTCGTGAACTACTACTAAATCAACATATCGGAATAAATAATTTTATAAAATTAACAGAAATATCATAAGCAGTTGAAGGAGAAAAATTATATTTCTGATGTCAACTATAACTTAGTCATTTCCACAGAAATTTGACTATTCTGCGCACTATCCGCACTCTCCAATGTTGACGATGGTTTATGGCTCTCTAAAATATTTCGGAGCATCTGCGTTCGGAATCTGTTCATGTTAGCAGTGTTAATTTTGTCAATCATTTTCAACATTGATAACTGCTTTGCATAAAATCAAACAAAAACGCCATAGTCATAACTATTTTATAAGAAGACTATAGATAAACAAAACAGTTTTCTTCGAGTTATCCAAGCTATTAGTTGGGTTATAATAACACCGCCACATAAAAAAAAAAGTGGAATCTATTATGGACCGGACCTACCTACCGAAATATATTTCGACTCGCTGAATCCGAATTTCGAGTCCGTTTGGCCCGATCTTCCTCCAGTTTTGAGTAAAATGCTAAAAAAACTCAAAAAAAGGCAAAAAATTTCAAAAAATGATTTTTATGTATTTCAAATTACTGAATCTGAATCAAAAAGTTAATTAGCCCGGTGAGCCGTTCAAATTAAAAAAAAAAACGAAAAACTCAAAAAAATGCCAATAAATTATGAAACATTGAAGTTTTCAGAATGAACATTTTTTTGGACTCAGATTCAGTATGATTATCATGTATTTTGTTCCGCTGTGTTTGAATCTAAAGTTTTCTTGCCCCATTAATGTTTCAAAATTAAAAAAAATCTTAAAAAACCAAAAAAATCCTGGAAATTGCAATTGCAAATATGAAAAAAAAACTCTATAAAACATGATTAAATCCTTTTCTTGTATTTTTTCAAGCATAAAATACAAGTTGATAAGTTGAAAACATAAAGAGTTGTAATATCTATAAAAAATGACGTATAACTAGTATAAAGAACGATTTTCTCGAATTTCAAAACTGTTTTTCGTTAGTATCGTACTCTTTTTTTCTCAAACGATCGACGCAGTAAATTTTTTTTCTGTTTGTTATTATCTCTTAGTGTATGCCTTTTAAGTGTCCAGCAAAAATCTCCCATCATATTAATATTTCAATTTCCTTGATATCTAGTCTCCATTTCACTTATGTCTTGATGAAATCGTTTTCCCTGTTCTTCACTGTAGTCTCCAAGATTTTCAGAAAACTGGTCAATGTGAGAATCTATGAAGTGTAGTTTGAGGTTCATTAAGCAACCTAAATTTCTGAAATTTGTGACCAAGTCTTCTACTAATACGTCCTGTAGTTTTCGCTTTTTTTATTTCCTAAAAAGTTTTAAGATACATTTTTGAAACTTACCCAAGCTGCTCTCTCCGTCTCGTTCATTTTCCTTGTAAAATTTACATCCTGAAATTAAGTTCGAATTTGGGGTCCATCGAAAATTCCTTGTTCTAATTTCGCATCACTTATCGCAGGAAATGTTTTTTTTCAACTACTGGAACCAATCACCATTTTTGTCCAAAGCTTCGATATATTGTTTTCTAAGACCTAGCTTGATGTGAAGTGGTGAGAGCAGATATTTTGAAGGCGAAATCAATTGTGCTCGTTCTTTCTATACTAGTTATCCGTCATTTTTTAAAGATATTTCAACTTTTTATGTTTTCACATTCTAAACTTGTTTTTTGTGCGTGAAAAAATACAAGAAAAGTATTTTATCATGTTTTATAGATTTTTTTTTACATATTTGTAATTGCAATTTTCCCGATTTCTGTTGTTTTTTTGAGATTTTTTTTAATTTTAAAACGTTAATGAGTCCAAAAAGATTTTCATTCCGAAAACTTTAATTTTTCATTATTTATTGCCATTTTTTTGGGTTTTTCGTTTTTTTTTTTCAAATTTGGACGGCTCCCCGGGCTAATTAACTTTTTGATTCAGATTCAGTAATTTGAAATACATAAAAATCATACGTGGTCCGGGTCCTCAAAAATTATTTCATTGCTGTGACTGAAGTTTTTTGCAATTTTTGCATTTTACTCAAAACTGAAGGGTGGCCAGGCCAAACGGACTTGAAATTCGGATTCAGTGGGTCAAAACACATGTCGGTAGATAGGTCCGGTCCAAAGTACATTCCATTTTTATTTTGTGTGCCGGTGTAATCATATTTATCATAGAAATGGGATTTTCAAAACTATAGAACTTATTACATTCACATTTAAAAAGTGTCTTTTGAAAATAATGTTTTAAAACGTTTAAAAAATTTATTTTTGCAAAAATATTTAGATAGCTTAGAATAACTTTTCATCTTTTCCAGTAACAAATAATTTCTTAATGATGATTTGGAAATTCAGAAAAATTTAATAATACAACAAAGATAAAATTTATACCTTTGCGTGTTTTTTAGCCCACCTCCTTGGCTGTGCAACAGAATTTTACGCCTGATATTTTTCTTTCTCTGTCGCGACTAAATATCCTTCAACAATCTGAAAAAATAAATTGTGAAGTAATGTTTAGAACAAAATAAATAAATCTTTGAATAATTAATCGTAATTTCTATTTACTTACGTCTAAACTTTTTAGGTTTTTCCCACCAAGACTATCATAATAATGAATACTAGAAGTGGTAACATCGACGACACATAATGTCCAATAATTCCCCAAATGTATTGGAATAAAAATCAATGATTTTGTAAGAATATCAACCTAAAACATCGAATTTTTTATTGAACGTTTGGAAAATCGTTGGAATATCGATAATATGTAATAAGATAAAAAAAATGTACATTTCTTGTCCACTTCTGAGCATTCTTGAAACCTTTATTTAGCTGTGGATAAAAGTGTGTGTCGAATGCAAAGATATCCACACGTGATCGATTGGAAAATTATCTTCATGTACAGATTAATAATCTAGATGAGAATCAAGTACAGGGTGTCCCAGAAGTTCCGCACCCCATTGTAGGGATCGAAAGAGAAAAATATTCTGAGACGAAAAGTCCTGAGCCATTTTTTTATCAGACGCATAGGTAATTAATTATTAATTAATGAAAGTGACCAATCAGGAGCGCGCGACAGAAGAATAAGAAGTGAGTGAGAAGGCGGTAAGAGACGCGAGAGTGAGATGCCAGAGCTTATGCCGGGTTCTCGAGCAGTAGACAGAGAGTGGGGACGGACCGGCCGTGGACGGCGGACGTACGTGATGCTAGGTGGATGTGTAAGATCGTGTACTAGTGTGAGTGTATCGGCAACAATGCACGTCTGAATGTGGATGAGGATATTTCTTTAATTACAGGCACAAGATTTGATGAATTCGACGGGAGAAACAGGAGAATTTACTAAATTAAATCGGCCATGACATAATTTTGATTTTAAATAGCAATAATTGTAGTAATTTTAAATTAAAAGCTCAGTAGCGGGGCTCAGGCGAAGACACAGGGCAAAAGTTACTGAATTTAATTATTCATGAGAAATAATTAGAGTAATTTTTGATTAAAATATCAGTAGCAAGGCACTCGGCGGCGGTAACTGGATTTTTTCTTTTTTATTTGAAATAATTGAGGCAATTTTAAATTAAAAAATCAGTAGCAACGGTCAATTAAAGACACTAGGTAGCCATAAATAAATTGTTTTTTTTTTAACCAAATAATTAAATAAATTTCTAATTAAAAAATCAGTTGCAAGAGTCAGTGAGAGGTACTGGATAGACACAAATGACCTTATTTTTTTATTTAGAAAAATCAAAGTACATTTTAATAAAAAAATCAGAAGTAAGGTTTGATGAGAGGTACTGGGTGGTCATTAATAAATTTTTAACTTTTATTTGGAATAATTGAATTGATTTTCAATTAAAAAATTAGTGGTCGGGGTCAGTCAGAGGCACTAAGTGGCTATGACTGAGTTTTAAATTTTATTTGGAATAATTGAGGCGATTTTAATTTAAAAAAAATAGGTAGAAAGGGTCAGTAAGAGGTACTGGGTAGACATGAATGATTTTTTTTTTAATTAGAAAAATTAAAGTACTTTTAAATTAAAAAATCAGAAGTGAGGGTTAGTTAGAGGTACTGGGTGGTCATGAATGAATTTTTAATTTTTATTTGGAATATTTCAATTAATGTTTAATAAAAAAATAAGTGGTCAGGGTCAGTCAAAGGCACTAAGTGGCTATGACTGAGTTTTGAATTTAATTTGAAATAATTGAGGCAATTTTAATTTGAAAAATAGGTAGCAAGGGTCAGTGAGAGGTATTAGGTAGACGTCAATGATTTTTTTTTTATTTAGAAAAATCAAAGTACTTTTTAATTAAAAAATCAAAAGTGAGGGTTAGTTAGAGTCACTAGGTACTCATTAATGAATTTTTAAATTTTATTTGGAATATTTCAATTAAGTTTTAATAAAAAAATAAGTGGTCGGGGTCACTCAGAGGCACTAAGTGGCTATAACTCAGTTTTAATTTTTATTTGGAATGATTAAGGCAATTTTAAATTAAAAAATTAGTAACGATGGTCAGTCAGAGAAACTGGGTACACATGAATGATTTTTTTTTTTTTAATTAGAAAAATCAAAGAACTTTTTAATTAAAAAATCAGAAGTAAGGGTTAGTAAGAGGAACTAGGTTGTCATAAATGACTTTTAAATTTTTATTTGGAATAATTAAATTAATTTTTATTAAAAAAATTAGTTGTCGAGGTTAGTCAGAGGAAGTAAGTGGCTATGACTGAGTTTTAATTTTTATTGGGAATCATTGAGGCAATTCTAAATTAAAAAATAAGTAACGAGGGTCAGTCGGAGAAACTGGGTTCACATGAATGATTTTTTTTTATTCAGAAAAATCAAAGTACTTTTTAATTAAAAAATCAGAAGTAAGGGTTAGTTAAAGGTACTGGGTCGTCATGAATAAATTTTTAATTTTTATTCGGAATAATTAAATTAATTTTTATTAAAAAAATTAGTTGTCGAGGTTAGTCAGAGGATGTAAGTGGCTATGACTGAGTTTTAATTTTTATTTGGAATAATTGTGGCTATTTTAAATTGAAAAATTAGTAGCAAGGGTCAACGAGAGGTACTGGGTAGACATGAGTGATTTTTTTTTATTTAGAAAAATGAAAGTACGTTTTAATTAAAAAATCAGAAGTGAGGGTTAGTTAGAGGCACTGGGCAGCCATAATAAATTTTTATTTGTATTTAGAATAATTAAATTAATTTTTAAATAAAAAATTAATGGTTGAGGTCAATCAGAGGCACTGAGTGGCTATGACTGTATTTTAAATTTTGTTTAAAATAATTGAAGCAATTTTAATATGAAAAATCAGTAGAAAGTCGGTAAGAGGTACTAGGTACACATCGATGATTTTTTTTTTATTTAGAAAAATCAAAGTACTTTTTAATTAAAAAATCAGAAGTAAGGGTTAGTTAGAGGAACTGGGTTGTCATTAATGACTTTTAAATTTTTATTTCAAATATTTAAATTAATTTTTATTAAAAAAATTAGTTGTCGAGGTTAGTCAGAGGCACTAAGTGGCTATTACTGAGTTTTAAATTTTATTTGAAATAATTGAGGCAATTTTAAATTGAAAAATGGTTAGCAAGGGTCAGTGAGAGGTACTAGGCAGACATCAATGATTTTTTTCTATTTAGAAAAATCAAAGTACTTTTTAATGTAAAAATCAGAAGTAAGGGTTAGTTAGAGGTACTAGGTGGTCATGAATGAATTCTTAATTTTAATTTGGAATATTTCAATTAATTTTTAATAAAAAAATAAGTGGTCAGGGTCACTCAGAGGCACTAAGTAGCTATAACTAAGTTTTAAATTTTATTTGGAATAATTAAGGCAATTTTAAATTGAAAAATTAGTAGCAAGGGTCAGTGAGAGGTACTAGGTAGCCATGAATCAATTTTTATTTTTTTTCAAAATAATTGAAGTAATTTCTAATTATAAGTTTAGTAGGAATAGTTAGTTAGAGGAACCGGGGTTATTTACAATAACTGAATTAATTCTTAATGAAAAAATTAGTAGTCCGGATCAGTCAGAGGCACTAAGTAGCTGTGATTGAGTTTTAATTTTTATTTGCAATCATTGAAGCAATTTCAAATTTAAAAATGAGTAGCAAGGGTCAGTGAGAGGTACTGGGTAGACATAAATGATTTTTTTTTTATTTAGAAAAATCAAGGAACCTTTAAATTAAAAAAGACGATTCGGCAGTCGAAATGGAAGTAGATTTCATCATAAATAGAAAAAAATAATGGATTTCTAGTAAACCGGCGATTAAAACCGTATTTCAGCCTAACTCGTTATTTGTTTACATACTGCTGGTGTACAGTAAAGAAAAAAAAACAAAAAAAACGAGTGCAATAGCAAATTTTATAATTGGCATAGCGGAATAGGACATAATTTTGGGACTACACATATGATATGGTACTCAAATTGAAGCTTATTTAAAGAGCTCTCAGATGCAATTTACACTCTCTTAAAAGAAATCAGTGGAATTTTACTGGTTCGCCAGTGGAAGTTCACTGATTCCAACCCGTGAGTGCAATGTCACTGGCGAATCAGTGGATTTCACTGATTCAACCAGTGGAGATACTAGCGCGCATGCGCGCAGATATTTTG
>CAJNRD030001118.1:17149568-17193445 GCA_905319865.3 Cotesia congregata
TATATATATATATATATATATATATATATATATATACAGCTTGTGGACACGATAAATCCCACAATTCTTATTGAATCTTCATAAAACTTGGTAGACTTATTCTATAGACAATTAGCTTGAACGAGTTCAAAAATGAGCTGAATCTGTCAAATAGTATAGAAATGACAGCCATTTGAAATTTTCAAAAATCTAAAAAATCACTATATTTTAAAATTTGGCAATCGATTTACTTTTCTCATAAACTTGAGGACTAATAATGATTTAAAATTTATAATGTTTATTTATAATTTGTGGGAGATAGGCAGGGTTTAATAATATAATTAATAAAAGAGTTTAAATTATATGCAACGTTTATTCAATGTAGAAATTATATCTATGTATATTACACGAGGTGTATAGACTCGACTGTAAGATACGAATGGTTAGAGAAACGTATAGACCGATATGCATGCACGCGTGTGTATGTATCGGCGCAACTAGCATGCGCGATGAATCGACGACCGTAGTGTGAGTAATATGCGTGTGAGTATTACTATCTCCAACATAATTTAGTTATTAAAATCATGGATTACATGAAATCTACCTTCCGTCTTGGCTGGTGCCGAATGGCCTGTTATTAATTATACATTTTAACATTTTACACAATTTTTTATTGTTCATTTATATATGAAATCAATCTTCAAAACATTCCAGCATCCCACAGCTAGAAGATCGTAACTTAATACATGCACCCTCTTAGCTTTTAGACAATTAGCGCCTAATGCAAAAATATCACAAATAAAGTAAATTCTTAATAAACAATGTTGATAAAGAAACTTTTAAATATATTTTTACAAGTAACGATATAAGAGCAACTACAACAAATAGATATTTACAGATATCTAACTAAAAAATAGGATTGGTAATAAATAAAAGTTATATGATGATAATAGCTAAAAAATAAATTTATTCTAATTTTTTTTTAATTGTCCCGTCTACGAAATAAATTGAAAAAAGTATCAAAAGTCAACGAATATTATCTTAAATTGAAGATAATCATGCGAACTTTAAAAAAAAATTAAATATATCCCGGGGAAAAAAAATTATATATAATTATATAAAATTATATCTAATTATATATAATTTGATCTAATTTTATATAAATATATATAAAATTTAATATAATTATGTATAATTTTATATAATTTTGTATAAATATATAAATTTATACATAATTATATATAATGTTATCTTCTCGGGGATAATAATTCAGTGATAATAATTCAATTAAATTTATAAAAGTATGCAATTTTTCATCAATGTTTCTTTATGACGTTATCACGTAAAACTATCGTTCGTAAACCGACTTTACAGACAACCAATTTTTTGGATAAATTTTTACTTATTTTGCAAAACGTTGAAAAAATCAATTGAAAAGGACTTTGATTGTTAATAAAATGTGACCAAAGTATCCCACTACGATCTTACTTACGTTATAATGATCATGAGGGCAAAGTAATTCCTAATAATTCGACCTGCTGTTATATACATAGTACATAGTAAAATAATAAGCAAACCTTCTTTGTTAAATCTTCCAAATACTAGTTAACGTAAAAAATCAGTCGAATAGCCCAAAAAAAATATAGTCAATTTTACGTGGGTTTACTCGATTAAATAGCATTACCTTCAATTGGACTCGGGAGGGTGTTTCTAGATAATAGTTCAACAGAATATTATAAAATTTCAGATTAAACTGAATGACGATCACTATTTGTTAATTAATTATAGGCAATTGAAAAAATGCTAATTGAGTAAATTCTTCTTCCGAGCTAATTGATTTTAGATTTTCGAGGTGCAGAAATGAATTGTAGAGCTTAAAAAAAACAGTAATGTTTGTACATTGTTTATTGATTTTCTTATTTGATACATATCGATATATAGTGATATATGTCGATATTCTTAGGCTTGAACAATAGTAAGTGAGTAAAGTTTCCCGTTTGACCAATCAGGAATCACAGCTATTTATTTGCAAGTTTTGACTAACGGCGAACTTCAAAAATTTTCATCTATTTTAAAACATCCACGTCTGACCAATAGCACAAAAATTATAAACAATTCAAATTTCAGCCTAGTTTTATAAAGAAATGATTTAACTCTCGGGAAAATATTCAGATCGCCTTGAAATTTTAACAGCTCACTCCTTTAATAGGATGATTTATATATAATCATATAAAATTATATATAATTTTTTTCATTAGAGAATAATCACAATAAAAAATAAAGATTAATCATAAATAACAGATAAAATCAAAAATCAAAAATTAAAACTACTCCTTCCATGATGCTCCATGAAATATTGAAGAATTTTATGGCATTTTAATAAAAACCTAGCCTATCTTGTGTTTCAATTCAAATAAAATAAATAATGTCCCGCGGCTATGTCGCGTAATGCGGATCAGCGGTAACGCGCAGGACTGGCAACTAGAAGGACTCGAGTTCGAACCCCGGCGGCACCCAGAATTTTCCATCAGTTATTTGATCGCAAATGTTCTGTGGGCTCCAGCTCCGATTCATTTTTAATTTAAAAATTAAAAAAAAAATTTTTTATAATTTAAAAAAAATATTAAATTTTTTATATAATTATATATAATTATATATGGCCAAAACTCATACATAATTATATATAATGATTTATATATAATTATATAAAATTATATATAATTTTTTTTCCCCGGGTAGATTTGATAATTTGAATCATCTCTTACGCACTGAGAAAAAAAAAATACTTTTGCCCAATTAACAATTTCTTGGCTCAAGAAATTCGCTGTCGATCAAATATTCTATTATTATTAATTAATAATTTCTGAAGAGAAGAACATCAATATTTATCTTTGGATAATAGATAAACAAAATAATAGCTTTATTAAAATTAAGTAAAAATTATTTCAATTAATTTAACAATTTCTTGAGCTAAGAATATATATTCTTGAAAATTTTCAAGAACATAAATTCTTGTATCAAGAAAATTTTCTTACTAAAGTTTTTTTTTTCTCAGTGTACGGTTGAAAAATTATTTGAAGAAAAAGATCGAAGTACGTTCATTAACACGCGAGACCAGTGATTGCAGTTTTAATCGGTTTAGCGAAACGAATGGAAATTTTGAAAAAACGTTTTTAGTGATAATAGATAATTTAATAAACTATTTCACCACAAAGCATTTTTTTTTTTTCAAAAATTTCATTCGTTTCGTGAAACCAATCGAAACCGTAATTGATCTGCTGTTAGGAGTGCGACAGAGTTAGTTTCGTTGAACTCCATGAGAGTAAAGCGAGAAAAAGATGGTCTCGCTTGTTAAAAATTTTTTTGATAATTTCCAAAATCACAAAATAAATTAAAAAAATCATCAAAACTGGACGAACAATAGCTCAAATTGAAGGCAATTCAATGAGAGACATTTAAAACAATTCATTTATCTTTCACAACTGAAATATTATTTCCAAGAAATAGACAAAATTCAAAATTTTTTTGAAAATAAAAAAATACTTTCGTAATTTTTACGCGATTCTCTTTTCCGTGTAGGTAGATTTCAACTTTACTATGAGACCTGCAATTACATTAACTAAAATTTTCAATGCTTACTCAAATTTATTTGTTCGTGTAAATTATTGTTCATTTTTGAAAGAAAGCCTCGGGAATGTTATAGTGATTGCCGATTAAAAGTTACAATGAATATTAGGTAGAATAAGCACATGGATAAAAGATACAGGACAATTCAATGAAATCTGTGCACTTTAAAAAAATACTCTAATAAAATTTCAAGCTTCGATCTAAAAATACAATTATCTATAAAATGCCCAGCGGAGCGGGCGGGTAATAACTAGTATATATATATAATGAAAATGGTCTTTGTTTGAGGCTCAATCACGCCTAAACCACTGATCGTATCGACATGAAAGTACCACCATTCGATGCAAAATTTTTCCTTGATGGTTTATGGCTATTTATTTTTCGAATTCCAACGTTGCTTCATTTTTTTATTGCTGTTTTACTTTTTTATGAACATTTATCCCGCTAATAAAAACAAAACACAAGCATTTTCTCTTGATTCTTTTGTTTTCATGGATTTCAACGGAGTATGTTAAAGGGACTATGTTTTTTCACATTCAGTTAAGAATCTACTCACACACTCCCACGCACCCACCCGCTCACTCCCACTCACCCACTCCTACTTATACACAATGGAATAACTGATGAAAAACAAATTTTCTTATGAACTCCGCCGTCTATCTTACAGCATTAAATCTATAGCTCCTACACTGTTAAAAATTTTTGTAAAATTACAATCATATTACAAAACAAATGATATGTAAAATTACAAATCAGTGTATAGCAATGCGAAATAAAATAAAATTCATGTAATTTTCCAACACCTGTCAGGAAATCTACTAAGATGTATTGTAATTTTACAATCTTCTTGTATAAACCTAACACGCATTGTAATATTACAGAACTGTTCGTCAATTTTCAAGAAAAAGCTTTTTAATTTTGCAAACATTATTTGTAATCTGATTCGGCATAATTGTATGTAAAATCATAAAAAAATATTGTAATTTATATTATAATAATCTCATAAAAAATTTAAAAAGCTTTTTTTTATTTTTACAATTTTCATTGTAAAATTACACAGTGCAATGTAATGTTACCAGAAAATTTTATTTATATTACGCGAATTGTAATTCTACTTCACTTTTTTCCAATTTTAAAAATAATACTTTTCAGTTTTACAAAAATGAGACTGATGTATAAAAAAACAACAATGTCCTTCATATTTATTTTTACTAATTTTTAGTCTATGGTTGTTTATTTGAAATAATAAATTCGAGGCATAATTTATCTTTTATAAATTTTAATATTATGTTCAAACCATCATTTCGAAATCAATATATTTGAATTAGTATATGTTAGACTTTTCCATCAATAAACAGCATAAAATAACACAAATAATGTAAATTATAAATAATAAGCCGTAATGCTCAATCACCATATAGGATTAGCTTATAAGAATAATAAGATGTTGAATCACCTATCGGTCGTACGTCGTAGGGCGTTAGGTATCGGTCTGGCAAGCGCGCGACTCGCGTTCGATTCTTAGTTAGGGTAAATATTATTTTCACTTTATATCATCTGAGTTGAACAAATTAGGTCTACGTGAGATACAAAATCTAGTCAGCGCTTCGTAACAATAAAATGACAACAGATATTAAATCAAGTCTTTCTTTTTTATTATTTCAATTCAAGTAAAATTCAAGGAAAGTATTGTAATTTTACAAACTTAGCTAATCTAAAAATATTTGTAAAATTACAAAACCGTTTTGTAAAATTAGTAACCTCACTGAGCTATATATGTTTTGTAAATCTACTATACCCGATTGTAATTTTAAATAAATGTTTTGCCTATTAGCTTCCAATACATTTCTTGTAAAATTACAATAGAAATTTTTAACAGTGTATATACTTCAAATTTGATAGGAATCTTCTGTAAGAGGTGTAGAAATAGTCTAAGAACGAATTTTACGATAGCTCACTCCACAGGGGGTTGCGGGGGTGGGTATTAACAATTAAAATTTTTAATTTTCCAGCTCAAGCTCCTACTGGCTCCAAATTTTGTAGGAATTTTCTATAAGTAATGTAAAAATGATTTATGAACGAATTTTACGATATTCCACCCCAAAGAAAATCGCGGGGGCGTTAACAATGAAAATTTTCAATTTCCAAGCTATAGCTCCTATAGACTCCAAATTTAGTAAGAGTCTTCTATATGTAATATTAAAATGATCTAAGAGCGGATTTTACCGAAATGTTATAATGATTGCACATTGAAAGTTACAATGAATATTAGCGAGAAAAATCACCTGGATGAAAGATACAGGCTAAATCGATGGAATTTGGAATTTGTGTAAGTCTAAACAATAACGATGCTTACAGTTCTATTCGCAGGGCATATTTATGTTCATACAAAAATAAAAAAAAAAGGAGAATAATAAAAATATGAAAAAAAAAAATCTGGAAAACGGTTGACCCTAAAGGCCATCCTTGCAACTTCCCGCCAATTCCATACCTAAACGCTTGAAATTGGACTTACGACGTTTCTGAACTCTTCGAGCTCAAAACAACAATTTGTGTATGCTTTTGAGCTCTTCGAGCTCAAAAGTCTGATAGAATTTCTAAATGAATGAATCGATTTTCATGTGGTTGGCAGAAATTCACGCAGTTTTTTAGAATCTATGATATACTTTTGAACACAAACTGATTGAACTGAAAATCTTAGAGAAATTCGAAAAATTCACTTTTTCCGAATTTTTTCGACAACGATAACTCACGAACCAATCAACCAATTTCTACGTTCTTCGTAGTGATCGACGTAATTTTTTGAGCTCTAATAATTATTTCATGTCGTCAGAAACTATCTGAAAAGAAATCTCGAAGTTATGTGAAAAAAACACTTTTTGGGAAATATTTCGTTTTCGATAACTCTCGAACGAATCAACCGATTTTGATGGGACTGATGGCAATCGACGTGGTTTTTCAAGCTCAAGAGCTGATTAGTTTTTGGAATTGATCGGTGGAGCCATTTAACAGATTTTTTGAAAAAATAAATTTTTTGAAATTTTTCGTTTTCGATATCTCACGAACGAATCAACCGATTTTGACCGGTCCAACGGTGATCGACGTGGTTTTTCAAGTTTAAGAGCTGATTAGTTTTTGGAATCGATCGGTAAAGCCGTTAAAAAGTTATTCCAAAAAAACGATTTTTCAAAAATTTTGTTTTTGAGATTTGTAAAAATCTAGCGAACCGAATCAATTCAAATTTTCACGAAATTTAATGGCTATGATACTCTTTGGATCGCCACCAATTTCGATCCGATCGGCTAAGCCGTTCAAAAGTTATAAGAGGTTTACATACACACACACACACACACATACAGCCGCACGGACACCATCGCGGGAATAGTCAGGAAAGCTTCCTAGAACCTCAAAACGTCGAGATCTGATGAAAACTCGATTTTCAAAAAACGGGGTAACACCAATAACTTCCCGATTTTTGAAAATTTTCAATTTTCTTAGCGGGAAGTTAAAAATATCCGATATCAAAAAAAATTATTTCTCAAATAATTGTTTAAACAAATGGCTATAAACAATAGATGGCCCGAGATTTCTCAAAAATGACTGCGATATTCGGTTTCAGCGGGTCAAAATACATAGAGCAATCATATTTTGTACGCCAACCTCAAAATTTAACGAAAAAATAATACAGCGCCTACACTAGTATCTGAAGAGTAGCTCAGTCAGTTACTTCTAGTAGCTGAATGGTACGCTCTGGGACTGACATGCAGGAGGACCCTCCCCACCATCCTGACTCCCGTCCCCACCTTATGGTCCACTTTTTGTAGGCCCCTGGGCCAGTTAATGTTTCATTGGTTTTTTTTTATTATTTTATTTTCCAATGTTTTATTATTTATTTATTTATGACAGTAGACTTATCGCAATGTCACTATATAACATTATTTAAACTTATTGCAATTTTTCAAGTACAGATAATGGAGAGACGCTTTACCTATAAAAATAAATTTTACTATTATTTTTATTTTATGAACTGTTTTATAAATTGATTCTAATCAGATCAAATTTGATCTGGACAGATCTGGCCAAAATGCAGATCAGCTCAGATCTGATTTGATCAGATCTAAACTTGTCTTCCCGGAAAGCTAGTAAAAAAGCTTTAATTGAAAAAAAGAAGGAGAAGAATAAAAAAATTTCAAGTGAATCAGAAGAATAATCGTCATCAAAATGAATTTGTGATTATTTGTGACCTAAAGAAATGTGACAATGTTAATTATTGCTATTATTTATATTATTTTATAAAAAAGTACGATTTAAAATTATATTGTATGTTTAGTTTTGTTAAAGATGTCGTTGATACTTCAAAAGTACTGCATAAATTAAATTACATACATGTAGTTTACAAAATTACACTGTTAAAAATTTCTATTGTATTTTTACAAAAAATGTGTTGGAAGTAATTACGCACCCCAATTTAGTAATTTTAAAACTCAGTTTTGTAAATTTACTATACTATTTGTTGCAAGACTAAGAAAATCGAAATTATTGATCATGAAAAAAAAAATCGAAATTACATAATGAAATATTTTTGCATAATTTAATTTAAGTTTTTAGATAATTCTTTGTTATGAAAAGAATTTTTAATGTCTCCATTGTAATAAATAAATAAATTTTCGGTACATTTTTTTTTGTAATTTTTCTTCTCGGAAATAAAATTCCAAAAAACGTTTGTTAATATAAAAAGTTTTCTTTAAAATCTCAGCAAATAGTCTCGTACAATTGCTGCGCTCATTGAAAGAATAAAAATTTTCGATAAAATTACAATGCACAAAGTAATTGTACAACCGAAAATTGAATAATACAAAAAAAAGTATTAAATTTTTAAAGTCGTCATTGTAATTCATATTACAACTTTAGTTCGTGAAAACCAAAAAAATTCTGGTAAATAAAATTATAAAAAATGTTTGCAAATATAAGACATTTTTAAAGTAATTCAGCAAACAGTCTTGTAAAATTACCACACACATTAAAAAAAAAATAATTGTTGGTGAAATTACAATTCAGGATATAATTTCACAATCAAAATTTGAATATTACAAAGAAAATTATTAAATTTAAAATGACCCCATTGTAATTTCTATTACAACTTTGTTTTGTGATTTTACAAAAATTTCTAGTAAACCAAATTACAAATAATGTTTGTAAATCTAAAATTTTTTTCATGAAATTCGACAAACAGTTCTGTAAAATTACAATACAAGTACGATTTTTACATTAAGATCGTAAAATTACAACACATCCTACTAAGTTTCCTAACATCTTTTGGAAAATTACTAGAATTGTTTCATAATTTCGCAGTGGTAAACATCGATTTGTAATTTTACTCAACCTTTGTTTTGTAAAATGATTGTAATTTTACAAACATTTTTATACTTATAATTATTTCAGCGGTCAATTAATTGGAGAACGGTCGATCATTTATTGGGTTTCTTCGGTCAATAATTGGTGCATTTACCCTATAACAAATTGTTTATAAAATAAACAATGAAAATAAAAAAAAATTTTTTTTCCATAAATATATTGAGAATTGTAAATGATGATCATTAAAAGAAAAATTAATTATCAATAAATGATTTAAATGGTGGATAAAACAAAAAAACAATTAAAAAATTGTCTTAAGAAAAGTTTTTTTTTTAATATTTATTTTATGAATACAATAAAGTGATTAAAAAAAAATATTCAACTTGTCTATTTGTTTATAACAAATTTTCAAACAATGAACATTAAACATATTTTAGCCAAACTATTAAACGCAATGTATTGATACAAAAAAAAACCCAAATTAAAAATTTAGGACAAAAATTTTTTTTATTACAGTAGCCGGATAATTAAATTGTTAATAACTTTGAAGAATCATTAAAAACTAATGAAAAAACTTTTACAAACTTTTCCGATGGAATTTTGTTCATCATTCACATAAAAAGAGCTCCTAAAAAAAAAAATTTATAGACACATCTTTGGTGGTGTAGGAAAATAATTTGATGGTAATAGATGGTTATTGGAGTTGTCAAACATTTGAAATGATGAATTGTTATTCATTGAATGAAAATATATCAAAAATTAACGCGGATGGAGTAAAATAAATAGATTACACCAACTTAAAATGTCACGGATAGATAATTGACACCGAAAAAACTTTACACCGCTCAGCTGTGCAAATTCTTCTATATTCAAAAATTAACTTAGACCAGTGAAGATGCAATTTTGGAAGAAATTGTAATAAAGAACTTATTGGAATACTTATAGGATCTTAAAAAATTAATTTAATTTCATCAAAAAACATATGTTTATTGCAAAGTTTAATTATTTATCTAGTGAAAAATAAATATGTTGATAAATAAAAAATTCATTTCAAATCGAAAAAGTAGCCGGTAATAAAGAAATAATTTATAGCAAAACGACTTAGTCCTTGATTATCTCAGCGTCAAAACCATTGCAACGCATTCCTGGGTTCGGTGTCGATTTGGAATATGTACACACCTACTTGACTAGTAACAAAGACTAGAAATAATGTGCGCGCGCAAGTCCGCGCCTGATGGAAATGAGAACACATTTACATGCATACTACAATCATACATAGTAACAAAGCGTTCCTCTGATGGTGTGACGCATGATCTGCAGTGATTTGATAGCTTATATAGTAAAATTTGATGAATGTTAAATATAAATTGCACCAAAAGACATCCAGTGAATGTAAAATTTAAAAAATAATGTCTCGGGATTTTTATTTGAAAAAATATAGAACCACAGGTAGTGACCGACGCACAAAAAATAGTAAGTATCCATATAACCTCGTTTGTAATTTCCAGTATAACCTGGATTATTGTTGTTGATAATGGCTACTGTTATAAATATTATATGATGCTGAAATTAGCAATTAATTGACAACGAACAGATTTAATTAAATAAGTAATTAAATCCTAAACGTTGTTTTTTAAAAATTTTAGTTCACACTATTTTACAACTATCAAATAGAAATTTGTTATAAGAAAATTATTTTCGGATTTGTTTGATAAATGATTCATATAAGTTAACCAAATTGAAACCAACATACATCTAATAATTGTAGTGATTTTTATAGTTAGTGAAAAATTGTTGGAAAATTAATTAAAAAAATTTAACGTTTATAAAATTTATAAAATTGTAATAATTCACACTCGGGAAAAAATTTTATTTTAATTGATTAGGTATAAAAAATATTTAAACTGTCACATAATGTGTATTGCTTTCAGTACCACAACAATTATCAAAGATCAGCTGATTTAATTATTATAATTTTTACAGAAGATCGTAGGACAGATATTCCTAGTGAAAGTATTGAGAAAGACCCTCTGGTGATAGATTTACAAGAGCAACTACTACCCAAGCCTCCCGCTCGAAAACCAAGAAGAAATCAGAAACAAAAGAAAGGTAATAAAAAGATATAAATATATATTGACATAATAAGAAACGATTAAACTTAAGATTTTTGCAAACTATATTTTATTAGATAGAGGCAAAAACAATTATTAAAAATTATTGTATTAGGGACTGCAAATGCAGCCAAGCAGATTTCATAACAGAATTGTACGCTAAAAAATTTATTTGCTTCTGTTATACATGTTGGTAATACACATTATATCATTGTAGGTACACAGAGAATTAGCCAAAGCCAATTACCAATTGAAGATATAAAAGTGGAGCCACGTAATACTCCTTCGCCCGAGAAAAGTAAAAATAAGACAAAAAAGGTATTATTGATTTATATAATCATAAAAAAGTACATAAAAATATGAAAACATTCGGTTCATTAAAGAGAAAGAATGTTGAATGAAATAAAAAATTTTTTTTCATTTATTAATTTAAATTAATTATTTAATTTTTTTTAAATTTAAAAAAAAGGAAAAATAAATAAATAAAATAATGTAAAGGATAGTATAAAGTTCGTTGAACCAATCTATTGTTATTGTCTTCAATACATTCATATTGGGTCTAGAATTATAGAATAATCAATCTTTATTCAAATAAATTATTGAAAATAATGCAAGATTTTCTCAAAATTGATTGTTTTCCTCTCTATTTCATCAGTAATAGGTAAAAATTTAGGTACAAATAATGAAAATAATTATTGATTTCTTTCAGATGTCCGAAAGAGTTAATGAAAGTGTCGGCGCTCCCGTCTCAAATAGATTGTTAAAAAGGGTGTTAAAAGTTATTTCTCAAACAAAGGTAAGATGCAACTAACGAAGAGTATGAATAATCTAATTTCTTATTAACTAAAATAATACAATTGTTACAGAGAGCTAAAAACGATAATGCTCCAGCTACTTCTAGTAGGACTGAGGAAATCAAAAGTAGTATTCTTGCCTCTAATGCAACTCAAGTTTCGGCAAATGACTTGATGCTTGTATTGAAAGATGCTGAAAAAACTTTAAAGGATTTGAAGGAAAATCGCAATTATTTAAAGAACCCGTGTTTCAAAAATTCCACTACAACAAACTCAAAAAAATCAGATCGGCCACTCAACCAACAAGAGACAAGTACCCAAACCTCGCCACCAGCAAATAAAAATAATAGTGAACGACCTACACTAAAAGATAATAAAACACGTCAAATTCGGAATGAACCTTTCAGAACGGAAAGGTCCTATTCACGGAATGTTAATACATACCAACATCCACGTTCATTACGTGAACAGTCAAACAATACAATTGTCCACTCACAACGGATCAATACTGATCAAGCATTCGAAACCACACCGCGAAATTATAAACCTTTTAATTATTCAGATTCACCAAACGTACAGTTGAATAATAGCTTTTTTCAGCCGCCAAATAACGGTTATCAAGCCATTTGCAATCCTCAGCTTTACAGTAATCCCCCTTGTTACGTCCGAGTGACGATAACACAATTAATTTATCAGTTCCTTAAATTTGAGACTAATCACCGAAGATTATATGTCTCGGGAGGCGGGAACCGCGCCTATAGGTAACTGCACGCGGGTTTCGTATGATAATGACTCGAAAAAATGATAATAGTTTGTTGGGGAACCCCGGCTCTATTAGGGTATCCCTTTTGGGGTAGGTCAGGGCACAAGCGAAAGAGAAGGCAAGTAAAATGGTATTGGATAGACTAAGAAAGAATTATACCTGAGTGAGTGAGATACCGAATTGTCGTTGGGCCCTCGTCCAAATACCTGAATGTCGGAGTTGCGAGGGTCGTTGACCGATGCACCGTGACTGTCGATTAATTAACTAAATAGTCAGGATAATTAGTTAAGGTGTTTATTAATAAATTCGGAGTAATTAAGTAACTTACGATTGTTTATTGCAATATATTGCGAATACAAGGAATAACTATCAATGGTTGACTGGTCGGAAATGGAGCTGATTATTCAACAATTAATTATTTTAGGATAATAACAAAAAAAAACTGCTGAACTACTGATCACACTCGCGATTATAGAAAATACTGATGCTTCCCGGGTGCTGTGGCTGGGTTTTTATACACTTCATAAGTCCCTCCTCCTCATTTACAATTACAATAACCCTTCATATAGGATTTTGATGGAATGTATAGATAACGACTTACGGAATTTGGGGATCGCTATGCAATAGCAACACTAAGACATAAAAACTCTCTCCTATTTTCTGAGAATTTAAACACGGTCGGGTTAATTCTGATTACCTGTGAACTGCGTACCGTGACTCAGCGGTTGTTTGCTCAGGTGAGAATGCTCGTGATGGACCTGCTAGCCGTTGCCGCGATTAGCCTTCCCCTTATCTTTCAGGATGATTTTCTTATAGCGAGAGTTTTCTATCTCGATAATGAAACTCCGATTTCTCTATAGCACGGGTGGCCCAAATATTCTTGGTTATCTAAATTTCTTATACTTTTAATTCCGGCTTGGTAATTATTTATTTAGGATACGCGAGATATCGCGGCGTACATTCACACGGTGTATACGTTCTTTTGATTTGGAAATTCCTACGTGGTAATTGTTATTCCCTTTTTCACGTTGGCTGGACCGCGATGATTTTTTTTATCTTTCTATACTCCGACTAGCTGATAACCGGGTGTAGTTGTTCGGAGATTATTTGTTCAAGGAATAAAATATTTCCGTTCGCTTTTATTTATTAATTAATTTCTTTTCTCTAAACTTTTTAAATTTTATTTGGATTCCTTAAAATCGCCAATATATTAATCCGAATTCTATAAATTTTTAAACAATTGCTCTATTAAATTACTTATTTTTAAATCTTTAATTAATTATTAAAGCCGATGGCTTGTTGATTGAGTTTAGGCACTCGATTAAACTCAATTTATGATGAAAAAAAAAATATTACACAATTGATAACTTTTTAATAATCGCGGAGTGTAGTACGGGTAATAAGAACTTCGCGAGAGTGCCCTTTTCGCTTCCGCGACTGGGGTTTTTATATCCGCGGATCCGCCATTGTATCATAGTGGCTAGTCACGTAACCGGGCACAGGCGTTGCCGTATTACGTGACTCATTTAGAAAATTTTAGATGTTTAAAATATGATTAATTAGGTTAATATTATAATGGGATATATAAAGTCGTACCCGAAATTTTGCTATAATATTTTGATATACAAAGAAATATCATTTTCATGCATAAACCATGCATTTATTAATGTTTAACACGATCCCCATGTATTTTGAATAAATACATGGTGTTATATATTTTACATATAGTTTTATATACTGAGTAATATAGCAATTTACGTATGGATCATTATAGACTGACTAATGTATTGTTTACGCGACTACATTTTCATCATTCATTGGTAATACCTTATATTATATATATTTTTAATGATTTATAATAATTTTATGCGGGAGTGTGCGGTACATATTTCCACATAAGGTCATATTCGAGATATTTAGCTGCTGATTGTTTTTCCATTGGGTACATACGCGATGGGGTCCTAGATAAAAGGTTATTTGCCGAGGTTTACAGGCGGCTTTTTGGGATAAATAAAATAATGTTTTTCCCTCAAGAATTTTTGGTGATGAGTAATCGCAACTAAGGTTGTAAGCTTTTTCAAAATCTCGTACGAGTAAATATTGTTATCTGTATTTTTCTTTCGTCTTATGTAAGACAGAGAAAATGATTTTTTTAAAAAAAAGAAGATTATTTATTCCGGTTTGAAAATTTTTTTTTTTCACCAGGGACCGGGTAGCAACAGCGGAGGACAATAGATTCCCTGCGATATATGGTTTTTAGGGCCCTCCCACAATAGTTATGGCGTCTTTAACTATTAACATAATAGTTACGCCTTCCTCTAGCCTACTCTGAAGAGGAAACTGAGGGACTTGGGGTGGGCGGTCCTTAGGGGTACAGCGATGCAGTAGTTCTCAGTTCCTTTATTAATTAGGTTTTTCCGTTGACCAATTAATTGATCATTAAGGTATTACGCGAGGCCGTAACACCCTAACAGTCAACCTGAACAATTTACAGAAATATATACTCGCGATTACCGAAATCAAACAATCAATTCGCACCAACAACATACAAACATCCAACCACCAATGCCACAATCAAGCAATTTAAATATTCAACAGATCATACCGCAATCGAGTAATTCAAATTTACAGCCTTCTGCAAGTCTACAGTTGCAACATATACCTCAAAAAGTAGCTCACGAAGCCATGAATAAAAATAACATCCCGACATTGTATCAATCTAACCATTTTCAAGACGTAACCAATCTGCCAACATCCAACCCCCAGGCATACAATTCCCAAATATACAGCCCTCAAACATTCAATCCCCCGCCATACAATTCACAACCATACAGTCATCAAGCATTCAACCCCCAAACTTTTAATAGTAAACCATATAATCCACAAGGATTCATTCCGCAACAGTATAATCCCCAACAATACATCATGCAAACATTCAACCAACAGTAATACAATAATTGACAATAGTGAAGGAACGTGAGGGTTAGTAATGACAGCTTATAAAGATATATATCAATCTATTTTCATGAAAAAAAAAAAAAAAAAAAAAACGTAGGAGTAAGAAAATAATAGCTGATAATGTTTAATAATAATAAAAGTATACAAAATAATTATTTTGGCTTGATATTTATTACTTTGTATCAAATAAATAACTTTGTAAGAGTTGAAGAAAAATAAAAATGTCCTACACAATATTTTTGATGAATTGAGTTAAAATTAGCAGACATCAGGAAATTTCGGGGAATTTGTAAGTAAATAAAAAGTGAAAATAATTTTGTAAAATTATCAAAGTAATTAATTAATGCTAAGAAGAATATTTATTAAATATTGGATTTTTCTTTTTTCTTTTAGAAGTGATTTTTTTTTTTTTAAATTTTCTCTATAGAATTATTTTAATAATTATTTTAAGAATTATTTTAATAATTCATCACTCAAAAAAATTCGTTTTAATTGACGGATGTCTGTTATTTTTTAGTATCATAAAAATAAAATTTACTGTTAAGAAGAAAATAACTCCGAAATTATGGGAATAATTTAATTTATTTTTTGCAAGTAAAAATTTTTTTCAACTTCTATTTTAATCATTTTTTTGTGAAGAAGAACTTCAGAATTATTACTTGCTTGTATATGTTGATACGATTTCAATATTTCTTATGATATAGATTATAGCTTAAATATTTAAAAAGAAAAAGTTAAAGATGAAGCTGTCTTGAAATAATTAATTTCAAAAAACGCGCCTCTATATTCACTTGGCGCTCAGCACACCAACTAACTATTCTACCGCCGCCGTGATCATAACCAGTAGTCTAAGCATATAAACTCAAAATGGCGGATCAAGTGTAAACACACTGAAAAAATAATTTCAAATGTAAATAATTAAATTAACTAATCAGTGTTATATTAAGTTGAAGTGATGTAATAGTGGTAAATTATTAAACAAATAGTGGTATGGAAATAATTCAAATAATATTGGAATAAGATTTGTACAGCTGAAGAAGCGTAGATTATCCACGTGCATCGAACCTAGCCAAATATTTTAATTATTGTAAGTAGCAAACAATTTATTATTTGCCGTGAATAGTGATATTATATATGTTACAATGATTGATTAAATTTATAAAGTGACAAAAAAATTGGCTTCGATGTAATAAAATTGGTACTAAATATTTTAATCGCTGTGGGAAATAAATATCAATGATAGGTTATAAAACGAAATAAATATTTCTGTCTATATACAAATTATAATTCGAAATTATATAGCCAACATCTCACAATTAAAAAGAATTTTTAAACAGATGAATATAATGAGTGAGGGCTACTTTTTCAGTCCACGATTAATTTGTATTCACCGCTGTAATAGTTAATAGTAATTAAAAATTCAACTACAATAATAACATAATATGTTTACAAATAATGTCTGTAGTTACAGGACTGAAGTCAGTGTATCAATAGTGCAATGAAAATTTCTCAATCAATGAATGTGAAGTCCCAAATAGATAATGAAATCATCTAAGATCGTCGTCAAGTACAGCTATTGTGATGAAAAAAAGTTTTTTAGTTCAACATAGCCACTTCAATAAGCCAATGAAATATGAAGATATATGTGTATGAGAAAAGTGAATAGTGACTGCCAGTCGATGATAAACTTTCAGAACTTTTGACAACTTTAAATCAGCGAATATATTTCATAACAAATTATATTTTGTAACCTATTTATTGACATCAAAATTTCGTTTAAAAAAATTATAATTAGGTAAGTGCAATAATCAACATACTTTTAAAGATAAAAATGTAACATTCTAATATATTGTATTTGTTATTATAGAACTTCAGTCGATGTTTCAATGGAACCATAAACATTTGTAAATGAAAGAATACAAAACAGAAAATTAAAGTAAATAGTAAAATTAATCAGAAGGGACTGAAAGTGATACCTTCAAATTCGAGGAATGCGCAGGTAATAAAAGAAAGTTATTTATACATTCAATTTTTCTTTTGTTTCGTAAGCACAAATAATTTTTAATTTTTAACTTTAACATAATGGACAACAATCTAAAATTAAATAAATGTGATAGTTTCAGTTCATAAATAATTGAACAAAAGTTGAATGAATTCATGATATCATACCGTTGAGGTTATTGTAAATACCATAATAGTTATGGAAGTGATTTAAAAAAAAATATAAACAGTTCCAATAGTGCAGATTCACATAATCTGTACAATATCACAATTAAGTTAATATAATTTTCGAAATTTTCAACAGACCTGAACGGTAAAATATGTCACTAATAATTTGATAAAGATAAAAGATGAGTTTAAAAAATTTCATCGTCTGGTTATGTAAATTATAACATCTAAATGAAGCTAAAGCCTAAATTGAGGTATAGTTAGTAGATAATTTTATAAATAGTAATTTTTTTTTAATGAGAACAAAGAAATTGTTTATGATAGTAAAAATTAAAAATTATAAAAATTGTGATACAAATAGATGATAAATATAAAAAGTTTCATCGGGTCTGGTTGTGTAAATTATAACATCTGCACGAAACTAAGACCTGAATTAAAGTATAGTGGGTTGATAATCATATAAGGTGTGATTTTTTTTAAATGAAATAATGTTATTATTTACAACAGTAGTAATTAAAAAATGTGAGAATAATAATAAATAAGTTTAAAAAACTTTATTGGGTCTGATTGTGTAGATTAAATGTCTGCATGGAGCTAAGACCTGAGTTAAAAGATAGTTAATAGATAAAGATGTAATTTGAAATTATTTTTGATCAAAATAATGTTATTCTTTACGACAGTAGTTATAAAAAATTGTAAAAAAAATAGATAATAAGTTAAAAAATGTTATCGGGTCTGGTTGTGCAGATTATACGTTTGCATGAAGCTAAGACCAGATTTTAAGGATAGTTAATAGATAATGATGTAATTTGAAATTATTTTTGATCAAAATAATGTTATTCTGTACGACAGTAGTTACGAAAAATTGTAAAAAAAATAGATAATAAGTTAAAAAAATTTTATCGGGTCTGGTTGTGTAGATTGTACGTCTGCATGAAGCTAAGACCTGATTTTAAAGATAGTTAATTGATAATTACATAATTAGTAAATTTTTTTAAATAAAAACAAAGTAATAGTTTACGATAGTAGTGATTAAAAATTGTAAAAAAAAAAGATGACGAGTTTAAAAAATGTTATCGGGTCTGGTTGTGCAGAATATACGTCTGCATGAAGCTAAGACCTGAATCAAGGTATAATTAACTGATAATTGTGTAATTTTTGTAAGTAAAATAATGTTATTCTTCACGACAGTAGGAATTAAAATTGTAAAAAAAATAGATAATAAGTTAAAAAAATGTTATCGGGTCTGGTTGTGCAGAATATACGTCTGCATGAAGCTAAGACCTGAATCAAGGTATAATTAACTGATAATTGTGTAATTTGTAATTTTTGTAAGTAAAATAATGTTATTCTTCACGACAGTAGTAATTAAAATTGTAAAAAAAGTAGATAATAAGTTTAAAAAGTTTTATCGGGTCTGGTTGTGCAGATTATACGTTTGCATGCATCTAAGACCTGATTTTAAGGATAGTTCATTGATAATTACATAATTAGATAATTTTTTTAAATAAAAACAAGGTAATAGTTTACGATAGTAGTGATTAAAAATTGTAAAAAAAAAAGATGACGAGTTTAAAAAATTTTATCGGGTCTGGTTGTGCAGATTATACGTCTGCATGAAGCTAAGACCTGAATAAAGGCATAATTAACTGATAATTGTGTAATTTGTAATTTTTGTAAGTAAAATAATGTTATTCTTCACGACAGTAGTAATTAAAAATTGTAAAAAAAATAGATGATAAGTTTAAAAATTTTTATCGGTTCTGGTTGTGTAGATTATACGTCTGCATGGAGCTAAGACCTGAATTAGTGTATAGTTAATAGATAATGATGTAATTTGGAATTATTTTCAATCAAAATAATGTTATTCTTCATGACAATTGTTATGAAAAAATTGTAAAAAAATAGATGATAAGTTCAAAAAATGTTATCGGGTCTGGTTGTGTAGATTATACGTCTGCACGAAGCTAAGACCTTATTTAAAGGATAGTTAATAGATAATTATATAATTTGTTAATTTTTTTAAATTAGAACAAAGCAATATTTTACGATAGTATTAGTTAAAAATTGTAAAAAAAATAGATTATGAGTTTAAAAATTTTTATCAGGTCTGGTTGTGTAGATTAAAACATCTGCACGAAGCTAAGACCTGCATTGAGGTATAATTAGCTGATAATTATGTAAGTTGTAATTTTTTTAAATTAAAATAATGTTATTCTTCACGACAGTAGTAATTAAATAATGTTATAATACTCATAAATAAGATTAGAAAATTCCATCGGGTCTGGTTGTGTAGATTATACGTCTGCATGAGGCTAAGACCTGAACTGAAGTCTAGTGAGTTGATAATTATATAATTCGTAATTGTTTTAAAATAGAATTACGTTATTCTTCTTGTCAGTGGTCATTAAAAAATGTGATAAAAATTATTGATAAGTTTAAAAAATTTATTCTGGTCTAGTTGTGTAGATTTCTATGTCTACATCAAACTAATAACTGAATTGATATTATAGTAAATCGATACTCGTAGGATTTGTTATTCTCTATTAGAAAATTAAGCTGTAATCTACGGTTTACGTTGTTTAATAGTATAGTAATAACAAACATGAAAATTTGTATGAGTCTGGTGTGCTTACTTCCGTAATCTTTATAAAGCCAGAATTTTTATTCAAATTTTTATAAATTTTGTAACTAGTTGTATTTAAATGAAAATGGAAATTTTTTTTGAGATTACGATAAAAGATACAAATTTTAATATTACTTGTGAAGCGGGATTCTTCCAATTGAACAAATACTGAAAATTTGTATTTTTTTTATGGTATCGTAGTCAATTCTCAAAATAATTTACATTCATTCCTTCAGAGAGGGCGTAAGTCGCTTAAGTTTTTTACGTGCCGGTAATTCAGTTGAAAAATAATTCTTATCTGGTGAGCTTCTGATTTCAGGGAAGGAACCCCTTTTATCATAAAATTATCTATAAACCGCTCTTATTAACTTATTAATATAATTATTATAAAAAATACTCTGAACAAAAATTTTTTTCAACTTAACCTAAAAATTAAAGTTAAAAAAATAAAACCCAAACTTTTTAATAATTGAATTTATTTACTAATCACTACAAACTACTAAAAGAATCAAAAAACTCAAAAACCAAAGTCAACATCGGTGTGAAAAATAAAATTCTATTATTAACGTCCAAGTCCAGGTACTCCAGGTACTCCAGGTACTGAGTGACTCAAAGTTCCTTCAACATGAATAGTAACATACGGATCTTTTCCAGGTTCATACATGGTGATATCAGCGACGACATCGCCATCCGGGAATCCCGGAGGTATTTTGTCATTCCCAATCGTGACCTTGCTTAATTCAAAGTTGCTACCCTGGAAGACCGAATTAATATCAATAAGTAACAAAAAATTAAGAAGCTAACTTGGTAAAAAATACTTACAGGTTTGACTGGACACAACTGGGGAAAAGCTCCCTTGGGTATTCCATGTGACAGCACATCTTTTCCGTAAGTTTCATCTTCGAATGCCTCGCAAAGAAGAATGTCTAATCCTCCTACATCATCTCCGGCAAATTTAACTTTAGCCTCCATCTGTTAGAGGTAAGTTTTTAATCAATATTAATTATATCAATTATATCACCACTGCTAAGATTTTTGCCAGAAATTCAAAATAATAATTCATAATAAATAGTTCAAATTTTTTATATTAAGGCTAAAATATTAATATTTTTTTTAAAGTATAATAAATTAGTTTTAAAAAAAAAAAGTTGGTAAAAATTTAATTTTAAAATTGCGGTAAAAATTTATGATAATAATTAAATTAGCCGACATCTAAAAATTTTTTTTAATAAAAAAAAAAAAAAATTTAATTTGTGGGATTCGAAAAAAATATTTTTTAATTTTAATTTTACAATACATTACCATCATATTGTCCGGCAAATCTTTCTTCACAGGTGATTTGACACTGACTGTGTCAGGGCTGTGAATCACAGCTGACCAATCATCAAAGTACGGATTACCTGGTACATTTTTGACCTCAACAACGTTGAATTTAAACTGCGCCGTAGGCTGAAAAAATTTCCAGAGTATTAACAACAATATCAATTGACAAACTTGGTGAGTACTTACATCTTGGCCAGAAACAAAGCTGATCGACAAAATGGCCGCTAATAGACTCAACTTAAGTGCCATCTTGCGCTTCTTGAAGAACTGTAGCAAAGCACAATTTTTCCGCTTATTTATACCTTGATCTTAACTATTATTGATCTGATTATTACGTAAATTTTTAGAAAATGATTAATATCTTGATTTAGATCGCCTGTAGTTTTTATCGGCGAATTTTTTTAACCGGATGTTATGTACCTATGCGTGTCAAAAGTCACTTTGGTAAAATCACACACTATTAATTTTTTTATTTAAGGAAATCCAAGTACCCTCCAAGAGTAAAGATTGTCTATAAAAAAATAATACGTAGAAATACTTTTGTTATCTTAAAATTAATTTTTAAATTAATTAATAACATTTTTAGGAAAATTTCCGATAAATTTACTCATTAAATAATTATTAATATTTGATTGGCTAATAAAAAATATAGCACTCTGAATTACCGGTACAATCTTGACAACACCAAAAACGTTCCCTCTAAAAGTCATTTTTAAATTTGCCGCGCTTGGTATTACAAGCCGCCATTTTGTAGCGCGATAATTGCAGCCGCCATCTTGTTGAAAGGTGTTCACCAACTCTTTTTTTATGATTTCTAATGAATTAACCTTTTATAAAACGATTTTATGCAATAAAAGCTTGAACGATTATTTTTTAAGTCGATTTTTAACTAACAAGTGAAAAAAAATTAAATATCCCGGTAACGTACTGTTTTTTAATTTTTTTTTATTAATTATTAGGCTACGTAAATTGAATTTACAAATTTTCGGGAAGTTTTAAAAATTTGACTATTTTGCGTGGATCTCCTGAAGAAAAAAAATTTTTTTTTTATTTCAAGGATTTTTTATAATAATGATATTTATCAATAATTGTTTGCTAATTTTATTACTCATTAATAATCTCAGTATTAATTGTTTGAAATTTCTAACCTAAAAATTTTTTTTAAGGTTAACTACTAATTGTTTTTAATTTACAGAACAATTTTTTATAAATATAATTATTACAAAAAATAATTTTTTTGATTTAAGCTTAACCTAAAAATTCAATTCAAAAAAATAAAATCCAAATTTTTTTAATGATTGCATTTATTTAATATTCACTATAAACTACTAACAAAATCAAAACTCAAAAACCAAAGTCAACATCGGTGTGAAAAATAAAATCCATTATTAACGTCCAATTCCGGGTACTCCAGGTACTGAGTGACTCAAAGCTCCTTCAATATGAACTGTAACATACGGATCGTTTCCAGGTTCAAATAAGGTTATATCAAGGACAACATCGCCATCCGGGAATCCGGGAGGTATTTGGTCATTCTCAACCTTGATCTTGCTTAATTCATAGTCGCTACCCTGGAAGAGCGAATTAATATCAGGTAATAATAATAAATTAAGAAGCTAACTTGGTTAAAAATACTTACAGCTTTTACTGGACACAACTCGGGAAAAACTCCCTTAGGGAGTCCATGTGACGAGAATTCTTTTCCGTGGGGATCGTTTTCGAATGCCTCGCAAAGTGATACTTCAAAATCTCCTAGAGGAGCTCCGGCAAATTGAGCTACAGCTGTTAGCTGTTAAAGAGGTAGTTTTTAATTAAATACTGGTGGAATCTCCATTCATGTAAAAATTACAATATTCACCCTAATTATTTAATTAAAATTCCGGAAAACTGTTTTTTAATTTTATTAATTATTAGGCTCCGTAGAATTTACAAATTTTCAGGAAGTTTTAAAAATTTTCACTCGGATCTCCTTAAGTAACCTATTAAAATAAATTCTCTACATTTTTAAATTTGCCGCGCTTGGTATTAGCCGCCATTTGGTGCCGCGGGAATTACAGCCGCCATTTTGTCGAATACTCTCGACAATCTCTTTTTTAAATGATTTCTCATGAATTAGCCTTTTATAAAACAATTTTATCCAATAAAAACTTGAATAATTATTTTTTGACTATTTTAACAAACAAGTGATGAATTTTTTTTTCTAAAAAAAATTTAAATTAATAATTCCATTAGTTTTAAAAATTTGACTACTTTACATGGATCTTCTTAAGTTTCACTTTTTAAAATAAATTCTCTAAGTCAATTTTAAATTTGCCGCGCTTGGTATGGCTTGCCGCCATTTTATGGCGCGGGAATTGTAGCCGCCATTTTGTCGAATACTCTTGACAATTTCTTTTTTCTGTGATATTGAATGAGAATTAGCCTTTTATAAAACAATTTTATGCAATAAAAACTTGAATAATTAATCTTTAAGTAGATTTTTAACTAATAAGTGACGAAAAAAAATTAAATATCCCGGAAACTTAATATTTTCTTTTTTTTTTTTTAATTATTCGGCTACGTAGATCTCCTTAAAGTAAATTAAAAATTACCATTATATTATCCGGCAAATCTTTCTTCACAGGTGTTTTAAAACTGACTGTGTCAGGGCTGTCTATCTTAGCAGTCATCTCATCAAAGTACGGATTGCCTGCTACAGTCTTGACCGTAATAACGTTAAATTTAAACTGCGCCGTAGGCTGAAAAAATTTTCCCGAGTATTAAGAACAATATTAATTGACAAACTTGTTGAGTACTTACATCTTGGCCAGAAACTAAGCCGACCGACAAAATGGCTGCTAGTAGAGTCAACTTAAGTGTCATCTTGCGCTTATTGTTGAAGAACTATACCAAAGCACAATTTTTCAGTGTATTTATACTTTGTTGTTAACTATTATTGATCTAATTGTTATATAATTATTGAGGTCATGATTAATATCTCGACTAATGTCGTCGGTAATTATTTTTGGTGAATTGTTTTACTGGATGTCATAATTTTTTATCACTGTTTATTGCTATTAAGATAGTTATATATTTTGTTTTATTGAAAGTGTCACGGAATGATCAATTTTTTAGAAATATTTATTATGCAATTTTAATGAAAATTAATTTAGCAGACATTTAACAATTTTTAGAATTTTTTTAACAAATAAATTATGACAAAAAAAAAAATTGACGTAGAAATTTTAAAAAATTAAAATTGCAATTTTTTTTAAAAAAAATTTTTTATAAAATTTTTTTTTTTTAAATATCAATAAATAATTAATTTTGATAAAAATTTTATTCAGAAATAAAATACATAATTAATAATTCAAAAAACAATATTGAATTTTAATAAATTTGACACTGAAATTTTATAAAAAAAAAGAACTTATCAAAAACAAAAAATGCAATTTTTTTAAAAATGTTTCGAAAAAAATAAAAAATTAGTGATAGTTTTGTTAATTAGTGTCATAATAATTTTTACAATAACAAAAATTATTTAAAGCCAAATGTTGGAACTCCAGATAGTCCAGGATATGTGTGCAACAAGTCACCTTCAACATGAGCAGTAGCAAGAGGATCATGACCAGGCTCATACAAAACAAGTTCAACTTCGAATCTGCCGTCTGGACAACCAGGTATGATCTTCTCATTTGAAATTACGTATTTAAATATTTCATAATCTAGACCCTTAAAAAAATAATAAAAATTAATTTAGCAGATATTTAATAATTTAAAAATATTTTTAAATATCTAACAAATAAATTGACAATTAGAAATTAAAAAATAATTTTTTTTAATTAAATTAATAAAATTAAACTTACTGCTTTTATTGGACACTTTGTTGGAAATTCACCAACCGGAAGTCCTCTTTCCATGACATCCTTTGCGTAAGTCTCGTCTTCCAGTGCTTCGCACAAAGAAAGTTCTACTTCGGGAAGGGGGATTCCCATGAATTTGAGGTTAAATTTCATCTAGTAAGTAATGACTCTTAATAACTTGCTTTAATTACAATAATTAACATTTAAAATTAATAAAAATTAAGTTAACCAATATCTAAAAATTTTTACAATTTTTTTTTATATTAAAAAATTTTGATTTGTAAAAAACTTGAAAACACCAAAAACGTTCCCTCTAAAAGTCATTTTTAAATTTGCCGCGCTCGGTTTTAAAAGCCGCCATTTTGTGACGTGGGAATTGCAGCCGCCATCTTGTCGAAAGCTGTTCAAAATCTTTGTTTTATGATTTCTAATGAATATTAGCTTTATATAAAACAATTTTATGCGATATAATTATTCTTTAAGTCGACTTTTAACTGAAAAGCAATGAAAAAAAATAAAATATCCCGAAAACCTAGTGTTTTTTAATTTTTTCATTAATTATTAGGCTACGTAGATTGAATTTACAAAATTTTAAGAACTACCTTTAGTAATTTCTAACATAAATTTAATTAAAAATAAAATAAACTAAATAATTACCATGATTGTTTCTGGTAGATCTTTCTTCAGCGGTAATTTAGCAGAAATTATGTCACCGGGACTATAAAATTCTGCTGTCCATTTATCATAATACGGGTTTGGTAATGAGTTTACAATTATTTTATCCACTTTTATTTTTGCCATGGGCTGAAGAATAATTATTAATTATATTTTTTATATTAACGTCACGAATAGTTTGCTTACATCATATATTTTTATATTTTTCATCTAAATTATAAGAGTGGATTTAATTATTTTTAATTTTTAGGTTACTTACGTCATTACCCAGGACTAAGTTCGTCGACAAAATGGCCGACAAGACCAAAATTGACTGCAGCTTCATTTTCTTGACACGTAAGCTGATTATAATATTAACAGATGCTTCTCGGGAGTTTATATATTTATTTTCTAGCTTATCTTGCAGATCTATTTATATAATTTTGATCTATAAAATCTTTATCACGAATTTTTTATAGAGATAAAATCTATTTTGTAATACAGGAAGTTTGATTAACATAACTGATTAATAAGATTTTTTTTTTTAATTTTGCGCGGTAAAATATAAAAAATCGCTGATTATCATAATCAAGATTAAATTAATGTTTTTTTTTTTTATTTAAAAAAATATTAATTATTAAAAAATTTTTTGTCTTCTTATTTATTTTATTTTTTTTTTATTTTCTTTATATACATCTCAACAGCCTGATGGCCAATAACAGTTTTATTTTAATTTATTTTAATTATAAAATATAAGATTGATAAAAAATAATTATTTATTTTAGGTTAGGTTAAAAAAGAAGAAATAAAAATAAAAAATTACTTTTTTTCTGCTGACAGGATTTTTAAATAATTAAATATTGTTGGATGAAAAAAGGAGACTAATTATTGCCATAAAATTTTATTAAAATGAATTAATAATACAGATATTAAAAACCAAAACCAAATACATAAATCATATTAAGAGTAATAATTATTATTAATGCCTGTTTATTAATTTTATTAATTATTAGGCTACAGAGAATTTACAAATTTTCAGGAAGTTTCAAAAGTTTTACTACTACGTTCTCTTTTTACTGTAGCTACGTGACTAAGTTATGAAACAGGTAATGCAACTCAACAGGGTTCGATTCCCAGCATCGTTAATTTTTTTTTTTTTTTCCTTTAATAAAAATTTATAATTATTTTACGTGAATCTTAATTTAATTTAAAAATAATTTATAGTATTTATTTTAAAGTAAAAAAATAAAATAAAAAAACAATAATTTATTTTACTAATAATTTTTTATTGACACAAAATATTTACTACATAATAAAAATAATTATTTTCTAAGCTTCAGTGGAGAAAAATAGTGCTGATTTATAAACTGAAAAAGTAGGATCGTTAAAATTAAATATTAATCGCCATATGGTCGCTATAAGAATTTTAAATCAAGGATATTAATAAACTTCATAAAAATTTAAGGACCATGACTGATTTCTCCATCGACATGGATTTTAACAATAGGATCCTGGTCTGGCATGTAGATAGTAACATCAACTTTGAAAGGACCGTCCGGAGCGCTGTCAGGAACTTTTTCTTTTTCAATTACATATTTGCTTATTTCAAGATCGTTTCCCTGCAGCAGAAGTTTAAAATTAGAAACATTAATTAATTTAATAAATAATAATGATGGAAAATACTTACTGCTTTAACGGGACAATTTTTAGGGAATTTGCCATCGGGAATTCCTTTGGCCAAAAGATCTTTACCGATTGTTTCATCATCAAATGCCTCGCAAACAGTCATATCAGTATCTCCAACAACGTTTCCGTCGAATTCGATGATAGCTGATAACTTTTAATTAAAAATTTTATTATTAATTATTTATATTTTTTTTTTTTTTTTTTTCAAATACCAACCCTCATATCCTCAGGAAGGTCCTTCTTCACTGGAGTTTTTAATGACAAAGTATTGTCATTAACTATTTCACCTGACCAGTTTTCGAAATACGGACTTGATGGGACATCCATTTTTAGATTCAGCAATTTTAATTTAACCTGTAAGTTTTTATTTTATTAATAATAAAATTAAATACTAATTTATATTATCTCTAGACACATAATTAAGAAATGACCTTGTATCTTGTGAACTAATGACATTTTTAAAGATATAAGCTCATCCCGATGTTACACTTATCGAGACCTTTCATTTGAGTACCCACATCAATTTTTCATATATTTTATATATTTATATATATCATATATATGTATATATATGAAAAATATATAAAAAATTGATGTGGGTACTCAAATGAAAGGTCTAGATGAGTGTAACATCGAAATGAGCTTATATCTTAAAAAATGTCAATAATTAAGCAATGACCTTTTATCTTGTGAAATATTGACATTTTTAAAGATATAAGCTCATCCTGATGTTACACTCATCGAGACCTTTCATTTGAGTACCCACATCGATTTTTCATATATTTCATATATTTATATATATTATATATATATATATATGTATATATGAAAAATATATAAAAAATGCATGAGGGTACTCAAATGAAAGGTCTCGATGAGTATAACATCAGGATGAGCTTATATCTTTAAAAACGTCAATATTTAAAAAAGTACAGTACAATTTAACAAAATTCATTGTCTAATAAAGTAAAATTTTATTTTTTAAAAAACGAAAGCTATGAATTTATTTAATGACATTTTAAATAAATTATAAATAATTTATTTATCAAAAATAAATTAGCACTGGAAAGTTTTATAATTTATTTTATTGAAAAATTATTTTTAAAAAATTTTTATTTGTTAAATACTTAGAGTGCAATTAAAAAAAAAAATGTTTATTAATTTAACTAATAAAAAAAAAAAAAACAGGTATAATAATTTATTTACAGACATATATACTTACTCCTTGCGAAAATGCAGAGTTAACCGACAAAATGGCGACTAACAATCCAAATATTATAGAATTCATCTTGTTTATTTGGTTGATAAATTTAATTGTAACTGTAATATTTACTCACCTGGTATTTATATACAACCTCATTAATCGATTAATTAATCTGATTCTCAGATATAACTTCATTTGTTACATATACACCTAAAGATAAGTATCTCTATTGGTTTTCAATTCATGATTAATAATAATTAAGGATGTTGTATAATTTATTGTTATAAATTATTCAATCATTTTTATTGTATTATTACTATAGTTTTGTTTCAGATCCATGAAAGCGATATTAAATACACAAAAAATGAAACTTGACACCTTCCGGGCGCCATTTTCAATGTCATTGATAATTATCAGGTATTATATCATATTTTTACAATTTATATAACAACTATATTATTTTTAAAAAATAACAATTTTTATCTTTAATTTTTTTTTTTGTTATTTATTTCATAAGAATTATAAAATGTCTTATTGTCAGCCATTTTGATTTGAATAATATATATTTAAAATGGCGGATGAAAATTATTAGGAATAAATTCTGAATTTTAAGATATAAAAAATAATTAATTAAAATAAATATATTTAAAAAAATTTGATATTTAGAAAATTCTAAAAATTACAAATGCAATTTTTTAAAAATATTTTTTTTACTTATAATTTTTGTCAATTAAAAAAATAAAAAATTTTCAAATGTCTGCTAATTTTATTATCACTTTTTTTTTATGAAATTCAAATTAGCAGTCACTTAATAATTTTTTAATTTTATTTAACAAAAAAATTTGTTCCAAAAATTGCATTTTTTATTTTCTAAAATCCCTGCATGACAATTATTTTTTCTTATTTTATTTTGCCAAAATTTATTTGTTAAAAAAAAATCTGCTAAATTAATTTTCATTGATAGTTTTAAAAATAAAAAAAAAATTGACAGCTGTCAGCTGACTTCACTCTAATAAAACAATTTTTAATTTCCAAACTTTTCCCGCGTTTGCGCGCGCATTTTAAAAATCTGCGCGCGCAGCTAGTGGTGTCATGGCGTCAGTGTCTAAATTCTGCAACTCAAGATCCCGAATCGCCTTTTTAAATATGCAATTTACGAGCATAATTTACCTAAAATACCTTCAGAGTACCTCAATAATTAAAAAAGTGTAATAATAGTAATTATTAATCTTACTTACGGCTAAAATTAGTGTTTTAAAAACAGTTTTTAAAAAACAAAACAAAAATCGATTATTCAAAACATGATTCGCGTTTGGTCTATTTACTAACTTTAGTAAATAATAATAATATTAAAATAATAATAGTTTAATAATAATAAATTAAATTATTAATTAGTGGTTTTTTTTTAAATTAGTGAATTTTTTTTTAATAATTAAAAAAATGGCAGAAAATCATTGCGATTCGCGAAACGAAGAGATACAAAATATAAATCCTGTCGCGACAGTGCAAGGACATCCATCATGCAATTCCATTCGACAGATTGGTTATGTACCGTGTACTCCACCGCCGTCGTACAATAATATTAATTTACCTCCAGGACATCCGGCAAATTTAATCAGCGACCGCGGAGCTCCACCGTCTTATGAAGAAGTCATAGATCGCAATGGTAATTTTTTTTAATTGCTTTTTAATAAATGAAAAGAAATTTAGGAGATATTAAATATTTTTTTTTTTAAATAAATTATGGCAAAAAAAAAATTAGAAAAAAAAAATTGACGTAGAAATTTTAAAAAACAAAAAATGTAATTTTTTTAAAATATTTTTTTTATTAAAGAAAATTAAAAAACTGTCGACAGCTAAATTTAATGCCATATTTTTTAGAATTTTTTTAACAAATAAATTATGGCCAAAGAAAAATTTTTTAAAAAATTGGCAAGAAATTTAAAAAAATAAAAAATGCAATTTTTAAAAAATTATTTTTTTTGAACAAATTTTTTTAATAAAAAAAATTAAAAAATGACTGCTAATTTTACTGTCATTTTTAATAAAAAAATTTTTAAATGTCGGCTTATTTTATTTTTATAAGAAATAATTTAATAATATCTTTTACTTGAGATGTTCCAGAAGATTTTCTTTATTATTGTTATAATTAGTTAATAATTAAATATTCACGGAATATTTTAATCTTGTAAAGGTCAAGGTTTAAGCCTGCGTTTAGTTAATCTTTGTGGACTTTGTGTCCTTGAAGTCTAAAGGATTTTTATTTCTTTATTTATAGATTTTTTTTGGTGTCGGTTTTTGTTATCTTGTTTATTATTTATTAATAAGAGCCGGTTGAAATTTTTTGTAGTTTAGAATTTTCTGGAGCAGGGTTAAAAATTTTGTATAGAACTAGTGACTTGCAACTAAGGGACTTTTGAGATTTACGGATTGTGAATAAGAAAATTTTGGCTTGATTTTTTATATGTATGACAAGTTTGAGGACTTTTTAAAAAAATTTTTTAAATAGATTAGATTATTTATTTATTTTTGCTAAAGCCTGATGGCTAAATGGCAAAGTTAATTCCTCTTATAATTATTTAAATGATAAATGACTAAGGTAAAAGCTCCAATTGTTGACATGGGTCTAAATATTGACACTCTAAATTATTTTTAAATATATTTAATCATCTGTAATAAGAATAACTATCATATAAATTTTTATCAAATTCTAATTAATTAAAAAATTGAAAAAAATTACTGTCAGTTAATATTAAATATTAATTATTCAAAAATAAAGTTAGCACCAGTTAAAACCTTACGAGCGTCTATTTTCTTAACAACTTTGGTTAGAAAAGCAATTGTTTTAAATGCTGTTTAAATTAATTTCTTCATCTAGTTATATGATCTTTTTTTTTATTTTTTTCAATTAACAATATATGAAAAATTTATAAAATTGAATAATCGAAATTAATTGTTTCCTTTATAATATTTAAATAATGGGTGTCAATAACTAGTTGATAATTTTTAAGTTGAATCTCATATTGACAGCCAGTTGACAGCGCTAAGACGCCTTTTTTTGACTTTAACTGAAAAAATTAACTGTAAGAGTTTGAACTCTTCTGATTAAATAAATTATTTTTTATATTTTTAATAGTAATTAATCATTTATGGAAATTATTATTAATAAACTTTAATAATATTGATTGCTTAGTAATAAGTTTCGATAAATAAGAATAAGCAGATGATTCTAGGCATGCACAGTATAGGTGTCAATAATTGGGGCTAAGGTATGTCAATAATTAGATCAATCAGTTTTTTAACCTGTCAATAATTGGTGTCTCCGGATAATCTATTTAATTATTTAAAATTAATTAGTAAATATCAGTGATTATGATTTTAAAAAAAAGAAATTGATTAGTAAAATTATTACTTGAGACATTACCACAAACAATATTCAATGATAGTGATATTTGATTGCTTAAAAAAAATCAAATCATAACTTTGTCTTTTATAGTGTCAATAATTGGGGCTTTTAACCAATTTTTATTCAATAAATTTTTTTATTGGATAAATATATTTTCGCCGTAATATTAAAAATTTAATTTATTTTAAAATTGCAAAAATTTTGGCCCTACTTATAATAAATTATTTTAGAAAATCTTATAAAACATTAAAAAGGCACTAATAAAATTTAATTTTTAAAATTGTTGCTAAAGTATTATTAATTAAAATACTAATTAATAAAAAATTTTTACAGCTCCACCACCTTCATATGATTCATTATTTGGGCGTATGAGAGAAGCTCACAAAACATCAAAAGGCGTGTTTGATTTTTTACTAAACATCGTAGTTCTCCTTTTAGGAACAAGTAAGCAAAAACTCAATCAATATACATAAATATATATATATATATATATATATGTATATTTATATATAAGTCTTGACTATAAATGGCTGGAGTAATTTATACTGTTGTTTACTCTTGCAGTTGGCTGTACGATAATAATTGGCGTGACAATAGTAGTACCAGTTTGTATGATGATAATCGGAGCAGTATATCTGTACGACTGTCCACAAGGCGAGTACATTCCAGTGTACTTACTAGTCGGCGGGGGCTTTGGTGTATTTAAGCAGCTATTATATCTATCAGCACGTGTCCGTCAGCGGCCAGAGGACAGGGACGAGGAGAGAATACGCCAATCGCCGACCTTAACGCTAATTAATTGCTTTACACTCGGATGGTTTATTATCGGTAATTTGTTACAGCAATCAATCAATTTATTTTACTAATACGCTAGTGACCTGGTCGTTCAATTGTTTTTAAATTACTCAATTACTGGTAATTTAACTTATTCGAGAAAAATCAACCGATTGTTTTTTTAAAAACAAATTTTATTATTATTATCTATATTATTGAGAGAATAAGAAAAATTTTGTGGCCAGAATAGTCATATGATAAAATCGGTTTTTTTTTAGTAATAAGTATTTGAGCTGCAATCAAAAATATCTCTAGATACATAATTAAGAAATGACCTTGTATTTCGAGAACTATTGACATTTTTAAAGATATGAGCTCATTCTGATGTTACACTCATCGAGACCTTTCATTTGAGTACCCACATCAATTTTTCATATATTTTATATATTTATATATTCCACATATATCATATATATGATATATATAAAAAATGCCATGTGGGTACTTGAATAAAAGGTCTCAATGAGTGTAACATCGAAATGAGTTTATATCTTAAAAAATGTCAATAATTAAGAAACAACCTTGTATCTTGAAAACTATTGACATTTTTCATGATATAAGCTCATCCCGATGTTACACTCATTGAGACCTTTCATTTGAATACCCACATCAATTTTTCATATATATATATATATATGTATGAAAAATATATCAGAAATGCATGTGGGTACTCAAATGAAAGCTCTTGATGAGTGTAATCTCAAGATGAGCTTATATCTTTAAAAACTTAAATATTTAAGAAAATACAGTGCAATTTAACAAGAATCATTATTTAGTTAAAGCAAAATTTTATTTATTTATATTTCTCAACTTACGGCAGTCACGTAGTGACTGCAAAGTACTTAATCAATTATTAGAGTTTTAAAACTTTCAATAAAATGTAATTGCTTTTAAATCGGTTGATTTTTCTTCAAAATATCGCGAAATTTAACTCTATTAATAACACCACCCTAATGATATTAATATACCTAAAAATTATTCGTAAAAATCTAACTAATAATATTTCTAGGGTCAATGTGGGTTTACAAGGAATACGAACCAAATTATGATCCATCACTGGGCAAATACTGCAATAAAACCCTCTATTTATTCGCATTCTGGCTAATAACCCTAGTATACATTTTCCTGGGAGTAATAACAGCTGGGTTATGTTGCATCTCAATCGCAACAATTATTTTCCAAAGACGACCACCAGATCGTCTAGTCGCCATGTGAAATACCGTTATTCCTATTTCGTTGATAAGAATTAATTAACGCACAATTTAATAATTGAGAATTAATTAATTAATTAATTAATTAATTAACGTGCCATCGGTTTTATTTAAATTACTAAATACATTAAAAGATTGTTTAAAATTACGACATGATACTTCATGGACGAGCTGTGGATGTTTTGTTATTTTTTAATTGAATATTCTTGTGCCAACTCGCAATATTAATTGTATTAATTACATCGACGCAATTAATATTACTGTATTTTTAGTTTAAATACTCATTAGATTTTTTTAAATCAAAGTAGAAGACTGTAAGAAACATTTATTATTTTCCGTCCACGGAATTAAACTTTTTTTTTTTAATAATTATTTATCAGTGTTGTAAATAATTATTTTACTCTAAGATTATTATTAAATATATATTTAACCTATAAGCAATTAATAATTAATTATTATTATAAAGAGAACAAACATAATTTCACTATGAATATTATACTCATTATTTTTACCTAAATTTAATATATAAATATATACCATATATATTTATATACACGTATTTATAATATTAATATTGTATCTTATAATACTTTATGTATAAAAACTATGATAAGTTCTAATTATTAATAAATTATATTAATTATCGCAAGGATAATTTTTTTTTAATTTTTTAAACCCTTTAATAATTAATTATTAATTAAATTTTTTTTTAGAAAAAAAATTGACGAAAAATAATTATTCAAGTTTTTATTGAATAAAATTGGTTTATAAAGGGATAATTCATTGAAAATCATTAAAAAAAGAGATTTTTAATAGGATTTAACAAGATGGCGGCTGCAACTCCCGCGCCATAAAATGGCGGCTAATACCAAGCGCGGCAAATTTAAAAATGATTTGGAGGGAATTTATTTCAAAAAGTGACTTAAGGAGATTCACGCGAAGGAAAAGTTTTAAAACTAGTAGAATTATTAATTTAAATTTAAAAAAAAAAAAAATTTATTACCTTGTTAAAATAGACTTGAAAAATAATTATTCAAGTTTTTATTGCATAAAATCAATTTATAAAAGGCTTATTAATTAGAAATTATTAAAAAAAGAGATTGTCAATAGGATTCAACAAAATGGCAGCTGCAATTCCCGCGCCATAAAATGGCAGCTAGTACTAAGCGCGGCAAATTTAAAAATAACTAGGTTTATTTTAAAAAATGATATTCAAGGAGCTTCACGCGAAATAAAATTTTTAAAACATTCTGAAAATTTGTAAACTAAATTTACGTAGCCGAATAATTAATAAAAAAATTAAAAAACAAGTTTCGAATATTTTATATTTTTTATATAAAAAATTTATCACTAATTATTAAGTCAAAAATTTGTACTAAAAATAATTTCTACAACCGGAACAAGATAGTAAATGACACCGGATATTTCAATTATCTAATTTTGATCTATTGAATTAATAGGAAACAGGAAACTAGTTAATTATCAATTCAATCCTGTCTTTAATATTTTCTTGATTATAGATTTTCTGACTTGCTAGACACCGGAACTATTTAGCAACCCTCTTCCGTTTTATCTTTATTTACATTCAACCCCTATCCAAAATTCTATTATTACTTTGTTCATAAATAATATTTCCTTTTCGCATAATAATAATAATAACAAAAATTTCTTCCCGCTTTTATTTCTTATTAAAAAATTTTCTCTTAAAATTATTTAAATAAATTGAAAATAAATACCTTAAAAAAATCCCACGGTGTTTTTTTTTTTCTAATTTTTCAAATTTTTTCAAACCTATTAAATTAAATTAACAATAAAACAAATTAATATTTGTAATAAAAGTTTTTTTTATTTTTCTCAAGAAAATCAATAAATACCTTGGCGTTAATTAATAATTAACAAATTAATTAGTGTTAATTTATAATAAAAATTAAACAGCAGTTTTTAAAATACTGGATAATTTTTCACGACCTGTTACAAGCGGCAATCAGCATCTGCTTTTCCTTCTCCCTCTTTCTGACAGTCTCGAGATTACGCTGCTTCCATGCACTTTTACGGAGTTTTATTGGTCGAGAGCCGACGTATCTTCCTGAAACACACAAATAGACACACAGTCATCGTATCAGTCTCTTTTGTGTAAACAATCGAATATTTAATCTGTCTAGCTAAAAAAAAATAATGAGTCAAATTATTAATCAAAGAATTTATGTCACTGACACTAATTTTACGTTCCTATTTCTTCATACTAATTTTCATCATTTTCATTTTTAAATCTAATGAAATTCAAATTAGCAGTCTTGATCTTTTTTAATTTTTTTCTTTAACAAATATGTTTTTAATTTTTTTCAAAATAAAATTCTGCTATTAAATAAGTACTTTTGTTAAATTGCACTGTATTTTCTTAACTAATGACATTTTTAAAGATATAAGCTCATCCCGATGTTACACTCATCAAGAGCTTTCATTTGAGTACCCACATGCATTTTTGATATATTTATCATAGATACATATATATAATATATATTTTAAAAATATAAGCTCATCCCGATGTTACACTCATCAAGAGCTTTAATTCAAGTACCCACATGCATTTTTGATATATTTTTCATATATATATATGAAAAATTGATGTTGGTACTCAAATAAAAGGTCTCGATGAGTGTAACATCAGGATGAGCTTATATCTTTAAAAATTTCAATATTTCACAAGATACAAGGTCATTTCTTAATTATGTATCTAGAGATAGACCATTTTCAATTGCAGTCTAAATACTGATCATAATAAATTGACTATTGGTAAGAATGATATGAAACAAAATTGATCTAATATATTATTTAAATTATTGAAAAAAAGGAAATTAAATTGTACTTGCGACCCTATTTTCATACAAAAAAAATATTTTAAACCAAGGATTTATTGACAAGCAACAGGTGAGTGCGTCAATTCCTTTTTTTTCATTCATGCTTATGCCCTTCGAAGGCACTCAAGCTTCTTTTATACTAAAATATAATAACCTAAAAATACAAAAGTTACTTTTGTTGACAAATAAAGTGAAGTCATTAGCGCGCCTACACTCTTACAAGTTTATTTTTGGAACAATATTAAATAATGATTCGACGAGATTTATATTAACAACAAAGATTTATAAATTTATGAAGAACTTGTATTAATTTAATATCACTAAAAGTTTTTTTTTAAATGATAAAAAAAATTATTCAGAGTAACTTTAAATTTTTGTTCTGGAAAAATTGGATTTTTTTATAATTAATTTTAAAACCCCGATTTTTCCGTGTAAAAAAAAGAATTATGATTGGTTACGTCATTATGTCGTTTGAGAGCCAATGAAAATCACGGTATACACTTGGAATTTCCGTACAGCGCCACCTTAAATAACAACTAAGTGACACACCTAATCTAAAAAATAACTATTAGGACATACAAGTAATTATTATTTATTATAAAGTAATTTTTAAATTAATAGACATTTAAATAAAAATATGTGTGATGAAGGATCAATTCCAACCTATATTTGGTAAAACGGCAGTATATTTTTATAAAAACTGACAACGTTAACATAAATATTTTTAAATTTCGCCGTGCAGTGGCGTTACTCAACTAAATGACGTCACTAGCTTTTGAATAAAGATTCTAAAGAAGAAATTTAAAATTTAAAAATCATCCGAAAAATCAATTGTTAAAAAAATTTTCCATTTAATTCTCTCAATAACATTTATTAAACTTTCCAAAAAAAAAATAAAATCACCCACAAATTCTCTATTAATTTCTACAATTTAATATAAACATTCAATTCTTTATCATAAAATTCTGCAAAATATTATATTAATTATATTTATTTAAATTAATAGAAAAAGCTTTTCTGCACTCGTGTGTCAGCACACACTCTCTGCTCGTTGCGCCAACACACGCGCAGCTGAAAGCCCCATATAGTTAATTAAATATATTTCCAACAGATGGCGCTGCAGTTATTTTCTTAAAAGTATTTTAAATCAATATTTTGGCGGCAAATATTTTAAATTAATATTTTGGCAGCAAATATTTTTATTTTAAATTTTGTTCTGAAAAAAAATATCTATAATTTTTATTATTGATTAAAAAAAATTTATTTTGACAAAATAGCGGATCAGAAGTGTAATTAAAGTCATGAAGCAAGGTTACACCGACCAATTAAATTGCAAGAAGCAATTCTATCAATCGGTACCTCAAACCCCATTCATATATCCGTTCACTAATTCATCATTTCCAAATTTTGTCTTTATAACAATAAAATTTATTTAAAAAATAAAAATTAATTTATTATAGGGTAAATAGCAATAATTAACATAAAGTCCCATTTCTTTAGGTCACAAATAATCACAAATTCATTTTGATGATGATAATTCTTCTGATTCACTTGAAATTTTTTTATTCTTTTTCTTTTTTTCAATTAAAGCTTTTTTACTAATTATTTTTTATTTTTTTAATTGCTTAGCAATTTTTTCTTCTAATAATTCGTTCTTTGATATAACCGTTCACTAAAAAAATTACAACAAAATAAAATTTAATAATCAAAAAAGATTTCAAGTATTATTTTAATTATAAATATACATTTTATAATGATTATTTTTATATTTACAAAATATTGAATGACTAAAGTACTTTAAACACTTGACAGATTTAATTTTAAGGTTGAGAAGTTAGTAATATAAATATACGGTCATTAATTGGATTGTGATAAAATCAGAGGGTCTAATAAATGACCGAATGAATTTTTTACTGGGTAAAGGGCTTCTGACGGATCCAATAGTTGACCGGTCTTAAAATAATATTAAAACTTATAATTTAACTTTATTTTATCAAAAAAATTGGAATCTGATCTTTAATTAACATAATAAAACTAAAATATTTTATATTATGCCGATAAATATCACTAAATTAATGATGAAATGCACTTACTCTCCAATTGTACGGTAGTTATTTTTGACCGCTTTATGGCTGGTTGCGTTGTAAACAAACTCACAACATTTTTTTAAAACTATAATCACTACGCAATTAATTGGATAATTTTTTATTATGATGATTAAATGTCATATTTTTTTATTTTAATACTTTAAGAAAAAAAAAACCCTTGTAAAATATTAATTAATTAACTTTTTTATACATCGGTCAAGTAATTGGTGACTGGTCAACAACTGGTGCATTTACCCTAATTTAGTTTAGCAAATAAATTATTCAAATGATTAAGATATACTTGATAAGGTTGAAGAAATGTTATATTAAGTAGGGAGAAATACAGCAGAGGGAAGACCAAACTGTGATTGGTTAGTTTTCACCCAAATAAAATCCAAAGTTACCAAACATTTGAATTGAACCAGCATCTGACAATATTAAGAGGGGATAGAATCATGTCTGTGGGTAACCGGTATATATAAATAATAAAACGGCGAGTAATTCTGGTATATATAAGGGGTTGTGGGAGTTGCCAGTGGAAGTTGTCACCAACCACGGGGTTGAATGAGTTAACCGCGGATTCAAACGTTCGCGATTCTTCCAGAGATAACGACATACGCTCTTGTTATTTATTTATTTATTTTTTACACGCTTTTTTTCCAAGTGAATTGTGAAATTTCTTTCTTTCAATTTTAAGTAAGTATTTTCTTTTTTTCTTTATTCTTATTTATTTTTTTATCATAATTAAAAGTTAAATTTTATTTATTTTTTTAACTTAGAATTTTTTTTTTATGATTAAAAATTTCTATTTTTTTTATTAAATATTTTTTTTCTGTAAAATTAGTGTCAAAAATAATTTATAAAATTTAAAATATTAAATCATACTTTTAAATACATTTTTTTTAATATTAAAAAAAATTTTTATTTATTTTTGTGAAAATTCAAAGAAAAATATCAAAAATTTCATTAAAAATTGTTTTAATAATTAAAAATTCTAATTTGCTACTTTTATACTTTTTTTATCATAATTATAAGTTAAACATGTTATTTTTAATTTTTTTAAGAATAAAAATTTTAGCTTTTTTATTTAATATTATTAATTTTTTTTTTTTTCGTAAAATAAGTGTAAAAAATAATTATTGAAATTTTTAATAATTAAAAATATAAAATCATATTTTTAAATGTTTTTTTTTGTTAAAAAAATTCAAAGAAAAATCTTTAAAATTTAATTAATAAAATACGTTTTAAAAATAAAAAAAAAAAAAAAAAAAACAAAAAAAAAAAAAGTGATTATCATCAATAAATATAGCCTAGATGATTCAGATAAATAATTTAGAAACCTGTCACTTAAATTCCGAACAACACTTTAAATTTCTCTTTAAAAAAAAAAAATAAGAATCAATAAATGTTAATATATTTATACACTAGAAGTAATAATAAAATAAATTATTAAATAATAAATAAATATATTAATGTCTAAATATATAAATAAATATATTGAGATATTATTCTTAATTCGCCCACGTAAAAGTTAACGATCACAAGGCGCCAACCATTTACATTTAATATATTTGTTATAAATTTATAAATATACACGGAATTTATTTTAAAATAGTCGGACGTATTTTTAAAATGCTTTTACAATGTAAACATTACTAATCAAATTTATTTATAAAAAGAGAGTAATAAAATATTTATTTTTACCTTATAAGAAAAAATTAATTAATTTTTTTTTTTTAGATAAAATGGAGAAGATGATAATAGTTTACTTCTTCAATGTTAACTTAATTTTGATGAGTCAAAGCGCTCCGGTGGTTACAGAGGAACATATAAAGTGGAGAGAGAATACTCTGACACCTGTTTGGCTCCCGGCGGCACCAATTAGAAATGATCAATATCCGGTTGATTATAATTTATTGTAAGTAATTATAATTATTTTAAAAAAGAAATTTTAAATAAAAATATTTGCCGCCAAAATATTGATTTAAAATACTTTTAAGAAAATAACTGCAGCGCCATCTGTTGGAAATATATTTAATTAACTATATGGGGCTTTCAGCTGCGCGTGTGTTGGCGCAACGAGCAGAGAGTGTGTGCTGACACACGAGTGCAGAAAAGCTTTTTCTATTAATTTAAATAAATATAATTAATATAATATTTTGCAGAATTTTATGATAAAGAATTGAATGTTTATATTAAATTGTAGAAATTAATAGAGAACTTGTGGGTGATTTTATTTTTTTTTGGAAAGTTTAATGAAAGTTATTGAGAGAATTAAATGGAAAATTTTTTTAACAATTGATTTTTCGGATGATTTTTAAATTTTAAATTTCTTCTTTAGAATCTTTATTCAAAAGCTAGTGACGTCATTTAGTTGAGTAACGCCACCGCATGGCGAAATTTAAAAATATTTATGTTGGCGTTGTCAGTTTTTAAAAAAATATACTGCCGTTTTACCAAATATAGGTTGTAATTAATCCTTCATCACACATATTTTTATTTAAATGTCTATTAATTTAAAAATTACTTTATAATAAATAATAATTACTTGTATGTCCTAATAGTTATTTTTTAGATTAGGTGTGTCACTTAGTTGTTATTTAAGGTGGCGCTGTACGGAAATTCCAAGTGTATACCGTGATTTTTATTGGCTCTCAAAAGATATGATGACTTAACCAATCATAATTCTTTTTTTTCCCCGGAAAAATCGGGGTTTTAAAATTAATTATAAAAAAATCCAATTTTTCCAGAACAAAAATTTAAAGTTACTCCGAATAATTTTTTCTATCATTTAAACACTAATTTTTAGTGGTTTTATATTAACCCAAGCTCTATTTTATAAATATAGAATACTAATCATACTATAAAAATTTTTTCAAAGAAGTTAGAGATTATAATTTTTTTTTATCTTTCAGAATGAAGCATAAAAATGAAGATAAAAATAATTGGGAAATCAGATCAGTATACGGATCATTACCAGAGATTAAGTCAGCATTACCACGACAAATAGGAAATAGGCCACCAAAGAAAGATTCTATTTTATCTCGCAGCTGGGGCGCAGGAGGATTACCTTTTTCTGTTCTTTATATGAACTCACGTGGGTCTAGAATTCAACCCACTGCTGGTCATTAATTTTAATTATTTAAAAACTCTAAAAAATTATTAATTTTATTAAAAAATTAATGAATTTATTAAAAATTATTAATTAAAATGTGAATAAAATATTCAACAAATTTTTTTATATCCCGCAGATACGAAGACAACCACAAGGAAGCCTATAGAGAACACCTCGACGGTAAAAAATCGCGCAAATAGCCGTAATGGACCAGGACGAAGACAATATTCAATTATACCGCAATTGTTAATATCCTACGGCTGGAGTCCATTCGGAAAATAGAAACCAATTGTCTCCCAATGAATCTTTATTATAATCAACGTTTATCAATTAATCCCCCAAGGACTATTAATTTATTTTATCGTAATTGATCTCGGAATTCGTAATTGATCTCATTTATTTATATTATTTTTTGTAAATTTTTTTTAAATTATTTATTGTATTTTTAAAATAAAATTCTTTGATTGAAGCAATTTTTTTTAAACCTTGAATTTTTCTTTTAAATCATCGCAAGTATAATTTAATTTTTTTTTGTAATAAAAATATTAATAAAAAAAAGAAACTCACCTCCCATCTCCTTCAGCGCCTTGCCGCAGTCATAAGGATCTTTGAATGAAATAAATCCAAATCCTTTTGTCTTATTTGTCCGCTTGTCTCTGATGACCTTCGCGCGTTGAAAGCTTGGATATTTACTGAAGACTCTGACCAACATTTCGTCAGTTACATCGTTGCCCAAGTCACCGCAAAATAATCTAAAGTCATCTGTAAATATTTTTATTTATTATTAACTAGAAACCTTGCAGTTACTATGTGAACTATAAATAAATAAAATTGTGCTTTATTAAATAATGAATTTTGTTAAATTGCAGTGTACTTTCTTAACTATTGATGTTTTTAAAGATATAAGCTCATCCCGATATTACACTCATCAAGAGCTTTCATTTGAGTACCTACATGCATTTTTCCATATATTTTTCATATATACATATATATGATATATATAAATATATAAAATATATCAAAAATGCCATGTAGGTACTCAAATGAAAGGTCTCGATGAGTGTACCATCGAGATGAGCTTATATCTTTAAAAATGTCAATAGTTTACAAGATACAAAGTAATTTCTTAATTATTGACATTTTTTAAGATATAAACTCATTTTGATATTGCACTCATCAAGACCTTTCATTTGAGTACCTACATGGAATTTTTGATATATTTTTCACATATACATATATATGATATATATATATATATATATATATATATATATA